>VDFB02368271.1:0-11537 GCA_007258455.2 Sequoia sempervirens | reverse complement strand
CCAACAACATCAAACCAAAAAAAAACCAAGGGTTGTACAACATAACAAGAACATTAGATCACAATAGAGAAACATGCGAGGCATTACCCATCTCGCTATAAATACATAATCAAAATCTCAACGATTCCCGTACAACCCTTTCAAAATCATGAAACCAAAACACTTGCCACATCAAGGGCACATAAAAGGAGAGACATTGACCAACAATAAAACAAACAAGCCTCTGGAAGACTCTCAAAAAGTTTACACTAGGGTTTCCCCATCAAAGAACTGACAACAATAATTGTAAGGCCACAAGAACTATTTTCAAGTTAAATATAATGAGTAAATATACCAAAATAAGATCAACAACTCCATTCAAACAACATCAACAACTTCGATACGAACTAAATCGGAAATCCAAGGGAAACCTCTATTTTCTCCTCTCGGAATACCCATAACTCAAAGAACTTTTCAATTTGACTCATTAACAACTCAAGCAGAATCATCAATCATGACAATGATAACATTAACCGATTTACCACCTAGGGTAAAGAACCAAAAGCAAACATATAGCAACATAAATTAAATGAGAGAAAATCCCCAACTTAGAATCAACTCACGAAAAGTCACATTGCAAGGATCTATCAAAACAATCCATAAACCACTTACTCAAAACAATATATCCATTCATTCAATAAAAAGTAACTTGAAACAATCTAAAAAGAACATCATTTTAAAGATCAATCATTTCCAACATTTAAGGATATCACAATATTGCGAAGTGAAGATATAATCTGATGTTTTTAAGCCATAAGACACTAATCACAAGTATACTCTTTCAAACACAAATTAAAACAAATATAATCCAATTTACACATTATACTGTTACTCTTAAATAACAACAATCTCCATTCCTAATTCTATCACTCTCTTTTTTGTCAAGATTACTTAATTCCTTTATATAAAACAAGTCAATAACTTTACGACGATATAATTCAAGAACTTCCTTAATATTACTCAATTAATCATCTAATCCATTTAATCATTTTCTTTCTTCTAACCTACAAAAGTGATAACATTAAACTAGCATTTAAGGCTTCCTTTATATCCTATCTCTTCAATTATTGAGACATCATTTAAGTCAATTTAAAGAAAATGAAGAGACATATTTTAATATCTATCTCACTACACATTTATCACAATTGTGACTCCATTCCCCTATAGCTATATGCATAAAACATTCAACCTCTAATTCTACGAACACACAACTTCCACATATTTCACCTAAAGCCATGAGACACCATGATTCCAAGAACTACCAAAGTGACATTTAAACCAAAATAATTCACATTAAGATTTACCAAAGTAACCTTAACCTCCTTATTTAATCAATTTTAAAACAAAGTGAGAACACAATAACCTAACCCACTATATACAACAATTAACACATAAGAATGACTTACATCCGTTAAATGGCTTAAAGGATTTCAACAATAATGGAAATTATCTAATTGAAGAAAGAGTCCTCCAACTACCTAATGCAATAAAATCAACTCGTAACTAAATCTACTTGTCTAAAATAAAATAAAATAAACCATTTGAACTCTAAATAATATAAATTAGTAAGGCTAACCTTCATTTAAATTCTAAATCAAATAAATAAGTGAAACAATTCTTTCTCAATTAATTCTATGCTTAAAATATGTCCTTATAAAGGATAATAAAACAAAAGTTTATTTTAGATAAAGGAATATTATCATAAACTTATCTATTCAAGCAAATTTCCTTACAACATAGATACCTCACATATTAGACATTACTTCCATTTAAACAACCCTTTCAAATATCTAAATGCAATTAATTCACTTTTAATTATTATAACAATCCCAATTACATTTCCAATTGCTAATTATTGCAATGATGAAAATAACATACAAATACATGTGTATACATATTTATATCTTTCATTTGTTTACTCTTAAGTTATAATCATGATATACTTATATATACATATATACATATAATAAGATCAGAAAACAAATTTCATTACTCCAATTAATAAGTTAACAACAACGTATATATACAAACATATATATATTAATTGGAGAGGAAACGTTGTTTTTAAATACGCAGGGAGAACACACATATATATTTATATGTCAATGAAACAATAATCATATATATTCCAACTAAATAAATCTATTCCTACTGCCATAATCTATTTCTAAAAATATTCTTTAATAGGAACAAAAACTCCAAAGAATTGGCAGAGATGGAAGGCAGACCTATGCACAAGTTTAGGTTTAAATAAGAATAAAGATAAGCGTAGGGGAAAATTAGAGAAACAATATTCAGTATGATTTCCTACGTTTCAAAACACATTCTGAGAGAACATCAGTTTATCTGAGGAATCAAATTCACCTGAAGAGAATGAGGTTAGAAGTTAAACACGTTTGCAAAGGTATCAGGGAGGTTATATATAAGTGTTTAAGAATTCCTATTATGATCAAGTGCGCGGATGAGACAGGCTGCCAAAGAAATCAGATAAATTATTTAATTTACTACATCCTTGTAAATCTAAAATTTGCAGCTGTGATAGGTTGCCAAAGGTTTCAGGGAGGCTATTTAATTCTGTACAATGCCTCAACTCTAATTACTATAACTGTGACAGGTTTCCAAGTATATTAGAAAGTGTATGCAGAATTTGGAAATATCGCCATCTACTTGCATTATTATCAAATCTCACATGTTACCCACAAGACAGAAGGGAAGGAGAAAGGTGAGGTGCAAATACATGACTTAAGAGAAGGAGAATTAATGTACAATTTTTCCTTTTTTTTTAAACATATTTCTATTTGCTGGCGAGTTCCCAGAGACGTGCTCAAGTTTGAAGTTTGGAAATTATACTTCACCATGATCAACTGCAAGAGGCCATACAAATAACCGAGTATACTAATATGAAAACTATTAAGCCGATTCCCTGAGGAGCTTTATCTTTTTTTTTATAGCAGCTAGTTTAGGAAAACTTCTACAATTGATCTAATTTATTGGTGTAAAGAGAATCCAGATTGGAAACCAAAAATTAGCCAGAAATGATACGAAGGAGAGAAAAAGAGATGCAACACAATAAGGACATTGGAGCAATTATAAGGCGAAAGTTCAATCCTCTATTTTTAATTCGGTGAGCTAAGGAACTTGGTTGCTAAATGCACGAATTTACAAGAGAAGAGAAATAAAGCTAAGGTCGATGATCTAGAAGAACATTGGGAGTAAAACAAAATGCAGGAGAGAACCAGAGAGAACAAAATATTTGATGAGCCAGGTTACATAAACATAAAGAAAAAACCCATCATCAGTCATTCAATCACAAATTATATTAGAACCGTTCTAATATTTTTCCCCAAAAGTACATATAAGACATTGCAACAATGTTGAATATACAGAAACTCGCATGGACACTTTGTTTGCTATGGAGAATATAAAGCAGAGCATACCTTGCACGTTTTTCCCAATTTTCCCGTGTCTTCTTCTGCGATCCTCACGAACCGGGTTCTTGTCTGTACGAGATCTTCTCAATCTGGTATCCCTGGTTTCCATCCTTCCTCCCTCCTCCTTTCACGCCTCCCTTCCTTTCTTGATCAGGGTAGTTGGTTTCCCTTCAACTTCTGACAGAATCTCCTTTTGGGCTTCCCACCCTCCTGATCCATCTTCCAAAAGCTAGATATAGTTATTATTTATTTTTCATATTCTACAGTTCTCTTCGACTTCCAATTGCTCGATAGGTGTAGTTTCTTTCCAGCTTTTCTTGGTTTAAAACACTTCAGCTTCCTATCTCCTTATCCATTTAAATTTCTTATTATAATAATTATCTTTTCAAGATTATTTTGCTCATAATTATTATTAACTTCAATTTAACGCAACAATTCCAATCAATTTATCTAATAATATCACTTTTACTTTTAACGAATTAGTTTAATTTGATCATTTGTTCTATATCATTTGATTTAATTTATATTTTAATTTCTAATTATACTTTAAATAACCTTGCAAATCACTTATGATTTAATTAATTATTTAAACATGACTACTAACATATGATATTTTTCACACAATCAAATAACACAGTAATCAATGAAGCACACACAAATACTCACACAAAAGTCTAGAACAACCGACACCGAGGGGCACTTCACAAGAACATCACTGATCAAAATGGAGGGGTGTTACAAAAATGATAATATTTTTTATATTTTAAATATAAGTAGAGGACTCATGTCCCGATGTGATGCATTTTTTTGTAATTTTTTTTCCAAGTAAATAATTAATTATGAAATTTTTATTACAAATTTTTAAAAAAATATAAAAAATTGTATGTCCGACCACCTTAACTTGGTCAAAACTACATGAATTCATTTTTGTTTTTAATCCTAAACGGAAGCATATAATGTGACACATGATTTGATTCAAAAAATGTGATGCCTTTTGAAAGCTATAGATGTTTTTCAATTAGTCTATCAATCAAGACTTTTGTCGTAATTTGAATAGAAAATGAATAATAATTACTTATTAAATTCAAAGTAAAGCATACTTATATTGGTGGAAAGCTGAGAATCTCCTTTCAAAACCCTTTTCGCTTCATCAATTTTTAGCCACATACCCATTATAATCTTTATTTAAATTGCCAAAGAATTTATTTTATTAAAATTTTGACTCAAAATTTTCCATAATATTCAATACATGATTAGATTAGACTTTCCTAAATTTTATAAATTATAGTAGAAATATATATTAATCCCAATAGTATATCATAATTATTAGTTGTTTTAGGGCCATATTTATAATATTTAGTTTCCACCATTGATTTACAATATACTTTAATGACCCTGTTGTATTCCATGAGGTAAAATATACTTGGGATATGTAATTCTCATGGGCCCACAATTTTAGGCCCCATGAGCATTACAAATCATGAGTACATTTTACCTCACAAAATACAATGAAGGTCTATAGATCAACAATCTAGAAGAAATTTTGGTCCCATGGGAATTATTATATTGCCTGGGATATTTTACCTTGCAAAATACAGTGAGGGTCATTAGATTGTATTTTAAAACAATTGTGCCAAGTAAATATGATAGTCTACCCTTAAACCCATCAATAATTTCCACCCTTTGGCCCCTACTTTTTCATAAGAATATTTTCTAGATTAGATGGGTTCACCATCATAATCAATACATTTTCCTATTATTTTTCAATATTCACCAAAAAATTCTACAAAAATTTAGTGATGTAAAATAAATTACCAATAAAATTTATATTTTTTCCTAAAAAAATGAAAGATTTTTTAGGATTTTATATATTATTTTGAGGGGGTTTCCTTAAATTTATCACTAATCATGTGGTATACCTTATACAAAAAACCTACCTTCTCTCTATTTCATCAAATTATGACCCTTGAGAATGCAAATGATTTATCATTGTACTAACTTCTCTTCCTACTCCAATATTGTATAGTCTCTTCACTAATTACCAACCTTCCTTCCTTTTATCCAAAGGGTAAGTGGCAGTGTTGATTATTGACCATGATTCTTGACCATAAGACTTTGAGATATCTTCTCCCTATCTTCCTTTTGTAATTCAATTTTGAGTAATGTGTAGTCTGGTTCCTCTATCCCCAATTCTTTTATTCACCCATTAATCTCTTTAGAGATCTAAAAATTTGCATGCCTACCCCCATTTGTAGAATTTGAGATTGGTTTTCTTTTAGCATTGGTCAATTATTTTAAATTTATAATGTCTTATCCCCTTCATTCCACCTAGACCCTTCAAACTTTCATCTTCTACTTTCCTCATTTTTCATTTAGAGAATCTTGTTATCTCAAAATTATAATTCCTGACTTTTAGAATCTTTCCACTTTACTTCCTTTTTGGCCTGCAAAGTATTTTGATGTCATCCTCCTTCTGAATGGTAATCCCAACTCCTAATCCCCAAATTTATGAAACATAGGAAAAGGGAACCCTGTGTTTAATTCTGAAACCTAGGGTTGCTTTATGGTCCTTTTTCAAAGTTTTATTATAATATTGACCAACAAGGTAAATAGATTGAATTTCAACCATTACAATCAACCAATTACACCTAGATCTATACTCTCAAGGCCTTGAAAATGGATTAGGAATGATTTTATATGTTTAACCTAATTTAACTATATGTCATAATATGAAAAATGCAATAAACAAATGATTGATGGACTGAAATGGAAAGTTGTTGGTAGATCTAGGAAGCGTAGAAGATTGTATAGCTATCACTAAACATTAGATAATTTGAGTGTTGTAGCAGGATTAGGTCACCCTAGGGAGACTGGGTCTTTGTAGGGAACTTTTTCTCTATTTTTAGGGTTCTCTGATGTCAGATCTAAGTGGGTGATCCCACAATAGTGGTTTACAATTTTTTGCCAAACTAGAAACTGAAATAATTTTTTTAACTAAATCTTCACTTTCGGGCACCTATATATAACCAGTAAACCGTGAGAAGATGATACACAAAATAGATTTTGTAGATTCTAAATATTATTTTTTCACAAAAATTTTGGAATCAAATTCACTTCTTTTTCCATCTCCCTCAAAAACCAAGTTTTTTCAAAAAAAAAAAAAATATTTTTAAAAAAGTGACGCCACCTCCATAACACATAAATGTACTTTTTCCATGAAGGATGAAATTCTGAATTCTTTGAATTTAGATTTTGTAACCCGACATCTAGTGCTTCCACTTGGTTAGATAGCTTTTTATTGAATATTTTTTCTTTAATCAAGTTTTGAAGTCAAACCAATTACAATTCAAACATAGTGCGACTGTATAACGCCTAAATTTTTTTGTATGTATCAAAACTCAATTTGCTTTTGTTGGTTCAAGGACTTCAATATCTGGTGCACTCATATTTTTCAAAATTATTTTTTGATAATCTGCTATTTTTCCACATGGCATAACAAAGAGCTTTATTTTCAGTGAAAACCTATTTTTAATAGTAAACTATAAAAAAATACATAATAAACCAAACAATTATTAAAGTAGCGCTTATGTACTAACACACAACAATGATATAGGAAAAGATGAACATGAAAGGAAAGTGACATGCACGCTGAGGTGGCAAATTTCACATATCTCAAAGTAGAAGCAAACACCTCTGTAGTGTAAATATAAAAATGGTGCAAAAAGTAAAAACAAAATATTGTGATGCAATAATCTTAAATAATTTCCCCAATAGTAAAACATCCAACGACAACCAAAGCACATCCTCTATAATATTAACTATTTTATTATGCATTACAAATGAGGGAATATAGCCAAAGCCACCGAACAACAATTAGAGTGTGTTATGGAAAACAAGATAGACTATTTTAATATATTGTAACTATTTCCACTGAACAAAAGCCATAAATGAGACAATACTAAATTTCCCTGTGTGTAGATTTGTATATAGCCATAGAGGCCATGGAGAATGATAGCCATATAACCAAACCATAAATAAAACAATATTTCTTTTAACAAATAATATTGCCTTCTCTCAACAACACCTTATCAAAAATTGAAACAATATAGCATCTTTAATAACACCCTATCGAAAATAAAACATTGTAGCCTAAGATAGAGAAAAATAATCAATAATTTTTTTTATCTATTATCAACAACATGCTATTGAAAATTGAAAGAATAAATTTTGTTGAATAGGAGCGTATCAAACATGACAGAATATAGCGTAAGCTAGACAATAACAATTGACAGAAACTGCATAATGTCAACAATTTATGTGGATCATGTGAGGGATAACGACACAATATAGCCTTTCCAACAACACCTTTTCAAGAATGAAACAATATAGCTTAAGCAAGAGAATAATAATGAACAATTCCCAATGGAATCTAACACAAAGTGTATAAAATTAACTATTTTATTCTATCAGAACTATAGCTTGAAACATATGAATTATGTTTGAATCTTATGTTAGAAACATAGAGATCTATACATAAGATATATAAAATAGAACACAACAAAATGTGCCTTGGTTTCCACCCTTCCATATTGGGCCATGGAGCCTCATGGGCTCTCACCAAACTCCTTAGTGAGAATATACATTGTCCACCACTCTGATCAAGGGTGGAATGAATATTGTTTATTACAATCAACATAGAGTATATAAGGATATAATTGTCTATTTGACCATTGTGAGTAATTTTGAAATTAGTTCATTAAATTCACCATTATAGCTGGAGTGTGTTGTGGGAAAATAATAAAAAAATGTGAAATTTAGTGTGGTGAACATCTATATTTGATAGAGAATATGTAAATCAATAGATATAAAGAGTTTTATAATGTATAATACAAAATATGGAATACACCTGTAATGCAAGGGATGGAATAAGTAAATTTTAACCATACTTGTGTACATGGTGGATTGCAGTAGGAAGACATGAAAAGAAGGTATGATCTCCACCCTACCATATTGGGTCATGGAGTGCCACATGCTCTCGCCAAACCCTCAAGTAGAAAAATAAACTATCCACCACTATGATCAATGGTACAAGCAATGTTTTGGCCACTGATAGATTTAAACAAAATAATTGGAATGTGCATTATGGATGGAGTATGCTCTAGAATAATATAAAAAAAGTGTGAATTTTAGTACAATGGTCATCTCTAATTCATAGAAAATATGTAAACCAGGAGATATCAAAGTTCTATATTTCATAACACAAAATTTTCTATGTACTTGTAATGGGAGGAATGAAGTAAATAAAATTTAGGCGTACTTGGTGCAGATTACAAAATGTAGTGTCAACATAAGAAAAGAAGGCTCGATGTCCACCCTACCATATTGGATCATGGAGTGTTGGGGGCTCTCACCAAACCCCGGAGCAAGAAAATAAATTGTCCATCATTGGGATCAATGGTGAAATCAATGTTTAGGCTACTGTTGACTTAATACAAGATCTAAAGGCATTAAAATTTCCATGAATGAGGATTGTTTGGGTTGAGCATGGTTGCAAACATGAAAGGATAATGTGAAGTTTAGTGTACTAAACACATACCATTGGTAGATGATAAATCAATCAAAAAATATAAAGACTTATAGAATTCCTAACAACTAATTTGTAATGCAGCTACAGTAGAACAGAGTAAGTAAATAAATCTAAGAATACCTTATGCAGGGAATGGATTGGAGTATTGAGACAAAAAAGGAGGCATGCTTTGCACCCTACCACATTGTGCCATTGAGTCCCATAGACTCTCACCAAACCCTAGAGCATGAAGATTAATTGTCCACCACTTTAATCAATGGTGAAGGCACTCATTTGGCACCTAAGAAAATTTGTTGACTGGGAATCAATGTTGTATTTAATAAATTGACATGGAGATGTGGAATAAGAAATGAAAGAAAATATATATAGGATTATGTTGTATAGAAATTGAATGTAGGTGAAATCCATACACCATGCAAATGTTGAATTGTAAAGCTATTTAACATTTAGGAGATCTATACACCAGACATGTGCATCTATATTTCAGTATGCACATTAGCAATATAAAATGCTTTCAATAATAAATTGACATGGAGTTGTGAGATAAGAAATGGAAGAAAAGATATATAGTCCTATGTTGTATAGAAATGAAATGTAAGTGATGGTCATACAACATGCAAATGTACAATCGTAAAACTATTTAACATTTAGGAGATCTATACACAAGACATGTGCATCTATATTTTAGTATGCACATTTGCAATCTAAAATGCTTTGAATGAAATATGGTTAGACATAAGGGAAATTTGAAGTTTAGTACAACAAACATGTGTCATTAGTAGATAATATCTAAATGAACAAATATAAATAGCTGTAAATTTAGTAAAAAATAATATCTAATGTATGTGAAATAAAATAGATCATATAAACAGGATGTAGGAATACCTTTTGTAAAGAGGAGGAGACAATATGTGAACAATTGCATATAATTGTCTTCTGACACCTAGAAATTTTATTTAGCTGAAATCACTATTATCTATTTTTAAAAATATATACAATTGTCACATTTGTGACAAAGAATTTTGGATGTAGTTGCAAAAGAAGAGACAGAAAGAATGACATATAGCCTTACCTTGTATGCAAATGGAATATAGTTGTAACTTGAACACCATGGAAAACTTGTGAGCATGAAGGTATTAAGAATTGTGAAGATCTCAATACGCACATTTGCAATCTAAAATGATTTCAATGAAATGTGGTTAGACATAAGGGAAATTTGAATTTTATTACAAGAAACATGTTTCATTAGTAGACAATATCTAAATGAACAAATATAGAAAGTTGTATAGTTAGTAACAAATAATGTCTAATGTATGTGCAATAGAATAGATCATATAAACAAGATGTAAGCATACCTTTTGTAAAGAGGAGGAGACAATATGTGAATAATTGCATATAATTGTCTTCTGGAACCTAGCAATTTTATTCAGTTGAAATCACTGTTATCTATTTTTTTAAATATACACAATTGTGGCATTTGTGACAAATATTTTTGAATGTAGTTGCAAAAGAAGAGATGGGAAGAATGACATATAGCCTTACCTTGTATACAAATGGAATATAGTTACAACTCAAACACCATGCAAAACTTGTGAGCATGAAGGTATTAAGAATTGTGAAGATTTGCAATAACAATTGGAAATGTTTTCAATCTAAATTTTTTAGAATCTTCAAAATTGTTAGAAAGAAATGATTCAAACATGATGGCTCTAGAAATGACAATATTGGGTAAAGGGAGGAATCTATTGAGAGAAAAGTTAAATATAGATAATAGTTTGGGAAAAGTTAAATATAGATAATAGTTTGGGAATGTGGGGAAGAGGAATGAAATGATGTTTGTTGTTGGGCACAAGGGGAAACACAAGGAAATAGTTGAATAACAACTTCTCTTAGCAATGAATGTAGAAGTAAAAAATTTGGAATGATGGAAAAAGTGATTAGAACGGGGCTATGTAGTGAACAAGGGAAAAGGAATAGTGGGAATCAAGGGTATTGTGAAAGAATTGAAATGGAAAGGAAAAGGAGAAGTGGTATAGTTACCATGAAGAACAAAAATATTTCATCATGGTGGGAATGCAGACAATTGTTGGAGGAGATCCTCTTCTTTGATTTGAAGCCTGTTGTATTTGTTAGAATGTAGCCTAGAGTACCTATCAAAAGAGAAAGGTGGATCTATGTGTATTCCTGCTATTGATTTAACATGAGAGAGAGCTATGAATGTTAGTCCTTCCCTTTCTTTAGCTCCAATATCAATTGTAGCTTTCTCTAGTGTTAATCCTTGAGATTTATGGATTGTTATCACCTAGGCCATTGTCAATGAGAGATGTCTCTGGCTGCCTTGTGTGATTGGGATAATCAGGATTAATCTTGGATTGTCTTAATCCCATGCTAGACCAATATAGTTTTGGAAGTCAACAACATATTTAGGCAGTTGAGGTGGTCTAGCACCACTACCATATACAATAGCCTTCACTAAACCC
>VDFB02368269.1:0-28914 GCA_007258455.2 Sequoia sempervirens | reverse complement strand
AAAGACCAATATTGACTTAAATGAGGGGTTCATATTGAGCATACATGTCTAGATCATTTATTGAAATGTGTCTATAAAAATTCCTAACCAAAATCTTCTTGTTGCGGTAAAGACTCACAAGGTGTCTCTTTACAACTTTTTGACTATGATGCATAAGTTTAAAGTGACGACATTTAGATCTTCTCTTAGGGATTTTTATTTTGTGAGAGATAATTTGGAGAAGCCCAAGATTATGGAAAAGAGGATATTTATTGCCACAAAGGATGTGGTAATATGGGTCCTCCAGCCACAATATTGGCTTGTTCCTCTTGTCTATCTAAGATGTATGTTGTGTTTCTCCACTAGATTGGTGTTTCCTTTGTTTCAAAAGTGAAGCTTCTCAAACTACTAATTATATCCATTTGTTCTCCCTCATTTAGTTTAAAGTTTGGTTGAATGATAGTGAGCATAAATTTTGGTTGTTCAACCGGAGCGATCGGATGCCAAATGGTCATGTGGGGTTCAATTTTTCAATTTATCTTGCTTAAATGAGTTTCTTTTTACCACAAACACTTTGAATTGCTTAAGTTTCAAACCAAATGTCTATTTCAAAAACATCATTCATTCCACAAAGTCCATTTTGTGAAAAGCATGAAGTTAGGGGTATAGTTACCTAGGTTAACTTTGGGAAGTATGGATTGAGATGTAAACCAAAATATTTAGAAGTCTCTTAGAATAAATCCTTAGGACAATCATAATTATCAAGGTTTTGTTAAAGGGTATCCATACTTAGACCAAAGGGTTTAAAATTTTGAAAAGACTTGTTGATGTTTTTTTTCAATTGTTTTAGAACCAAGCAAGTGTTAAACTGAATCACAAACATGAACAATCCTAGATAGGTGTGTGTTTCTTAGTAGGCTTACTATCATCCCCTACGAGATGATTAATCCGTGAAGATGAAATGGACAAATAGGCTATGTCAAGGAAATGCAACATCTTGATACACCAAGCAAATGAGTCCCTTCCCCAATTTCTTTATTGCCTCAATCAAAAACTAGACATGGTATGTAACTTCTTGGAACAATGCTATTCCAATGCACTGCCTCAAAAGACACTTTGAAGGAAATGGAAAGCCACTAATAACAAGGTTTGTAATTCAGACTTTTAGGGTAAATTAGTGCTATACATGTGGTGAATTTTCTCAATTAAGAGGCCTCCCATCTCTTAGAAACATCTAAGGGTTTTGATGTAACACACAGATACTAGAGGAGATGATCATCGATATTGTGTAACTACATTAGTTGGTTAATGACTTTCGTCACACCAAGTATTTATATAGCATACTGAAGTGAAAGCACTGCTTGGATTGTTCCCTCTCACAAGTGGGGAGGCATGCCCTTCTAAAGGTAACACATGTTTGAAGTGTAAAAATATTTTCATCACCCAAGATTGTCAATAGGCACAAGGGGAGAGGATAAATGCTTCCAAGAAGAAAAGGTATACTTGTGTGTTTCTCTTCACCCAAGATCGCACGAAGTGCAAGGGGATTGGATACACACAAGAAGCATACTTAAGCAATTCAAACACATTCTCATTTTAATCCATCATAGAAAAATGAGTTTGTTTTAAGCACCAACTTGAAGTGTGGGAATTGTGTTGTTCAATTTTAAACCAACAAGCATAATGATGTGAGGGTTCAATTTTAATCAATTTGAATGTTCATTTTAAAGCCCACAATAAAATCTAGGTTGGTCCTAAAATGTGAAATAAAAGCATCATAAATGGGTTATGATTTCCCCATAAGTGTCAAAACACTTGTTACAATTATAAAATGAAATTATGATATTCTCCTTCACTTCAAATTTTGTTGTCCAAACCTACAAAACCCGTTAGCCTCCAAAAGCGTTGTATCTACAAACACAAGGAAAACAAAAATCTAAAGAGACATTTGTCAGATTTATTAGTTCAAGCCCTCCTTCTAGCACCAAAATGTGACCAATGACATAGTATAGGTTAACTACACCTGATCCATACAAATTTGAAGCATATTTAATCCACTATATATTGGTCCCAATAAGATCATTCAATGTAAACTAAACTAAGAATCAATTAAAACTAATATATTAAATCATGAAATCTTTAAAAACACCTATTTTAATCCATTGAAACTTATCCTATTAGGGGAGTGGTGTCATATTGATGTGGAATGGTGACCCTTTCCCAATCCCTTGGATAATGAGCTTGTTTTGATCAATTCTATTGAAGAGAATTGATGAAAACCGATCTAGGTGGATCTTGAAGGCCTCAAAAATTCAGCAGCTTCAGAATCTCCCAAAACTGGCATCAATGCATAGAGCATAGCAATACGATCCTGACGCAACTCGAAGCATGTCAAAAGGAGTCCGTTTGCACAAGTTACGGCCAGTCAAACATTTGGTCAAACTGCCATCGAGGGCATCTAGAAAAGTTAAAAAAATGATTGTTTCAAAAATTGACGGAAGTGGCATCAAGTCAAAGAGCTCATCGAGATGATTCCGGCAACGTTCGTTTCATCGAAATCTGACATCGTACACTCGAGATATTGGCAATCAAAGTTCAGTTGACTTGATGGTACAAGGGTGACATCATCAGCAAGTCCATACGGTACAGAATCCAAGTGGGTGAATTCTAGAAAGACGTGGTGGCTGAGTCATCTGTACAGACCAATCATAAGTTGACACGTGTCCATCCGTACAGCATTCGTACTACTGATGTGTCATCACAGGTGGCAGGTGACATGGACAGTCGTACAAATGACAGGGATGTACAGTCAGCATTTGAGTCGGTAGTGACATGTATGCGTTGGCAAATGAGCTTCTACCATGTGGAATTCTCTTGGTGTGACGCGTGCCCCTTCCTTCATCAGCGTCAGCGTTTATTGAACAAAATGTTGTTGCACAGGTTCGAACCCGTGACCTCATTCTCAATGGCCGAAAGTTTTCACTATTACACCCGTCGGCATCGACATACTATATAATGACAAGGGTTTCTTTTGACAATTAAATTTGTCGGTGGGTTTGTTAAAAGGTGGCCGGTGGGATTTGAACCACCGACCACCGGTGATACAAAACAGTATGCGACCGACAGGCCACCGACGCTTGTTGAATTATGCAAAGGGTCTGTTTGTTTTTGTTGCATGTTTAGTGGCCGAACCATAACAAATAGGCCATTTTTGTTGTTAACTCCCTAACCACTTAAATTAAAGGGGTCTAAAGGACATATGAGAGAATGCATGAATTGTTGAAGGGGGGTTAGGCATTTATTATTTTTGTTAAGCCTAATTAGGCTAATTTCATGTATAAAAGGAGGGAAAGGTATGCTCTTAGGAGCTATTCAAAAATTCAGAATTCAAAGGTGTGAGGGTGTCTCTTGAGTGATCTCATTCTTTGTAAAAACTCTTGGAGAGTTTATTTTCTCTTAGTAAAGGGTTTGGAGTGAGTTATTGGAGACATTTGAGAGCTAGGTGGTCTCTAGGGAGCAGAGATAAGAACTTAGTGAGTCCTTTGAGAGATTTTGCACGACTTTTGAGTCCTTTGTAAAGGCTTGATGCCAATGTACTCTTGTGTGAGAGAGAGTTGCATCTTTATTGTTTGAAAGCATTGTAAAGGTGACGAAGGAGTTAGGCATGAACATGTTGCTAGAAAGATCCTGTCATTGTAGTGTGGAAGCAAGAAGAGCCTGAAGTGCAAGAATCTTCTTGGGAAGTAGATTGTAACTCAGTGAAAGACCATGGTGATGTAAAAAGCAGTTGCATCATAGCAATGGCATCGATCACGCTTATTTGCGGATCCGGAGATGTAGCCAGAAACTGGTGAACTTCGTTATCAAATCTCTTTGTCTCTCTTTTCTTGGTGCATGATTCTATCAGTTTTTTTACTTTCCTATGTTTTATGTGGTTATTTGCTCAATTCACAAGCATCGTCAGTTACGATCTTAATTTTAAGTCTATATCCTGGTGAATCTAACAAGTTGTTAAGTGATTCATAGTAAGGAGTTTACAGATCAAAAACGATTAAAGATGTGTGATAAAACATGAATTAAATGCTAAATTAACATGATGAATGCTCAGATTATTGATATAGGTGTATGCAAATATACTCTAAATGTATGCAAGTTGTAATGCCCTGCCACTAAACCCCAAAGGACAACACACTGATCTAACAATTATGATACAATTTTTTTTAAAGAAACTAACATGAAATGTAAATCATACAACACTAACATATAATGCATCCAAACATACATAAGTTCTAACAATGTCCTTTAGGGTATCATGACTACATTATATATATATATATATATATATATCCACAAATACAACACCATTAAATACCATATATTATGAACCAATGAATACATATACAACTTCCCATACATGGGATAGATTGTTACACTATTTACAAGATTACATTCAAGCTTCCCTTATAACAACAGGAAGGGTACATCAAAGCATGATATGATACAACTGAAATGAATATAATACATAGCATCAATGCTATCCCTAAATCTAGTAAAGCTCTGAAATCACTATAAATGGTACATCTCCAAGCATCACGAACTTTGACTAGGAACCCAATGGAGTGCATAGCACGTTCCACTTGACCATTTGGAACCCTAAGGCCCACCTCCATGCTCGAAGATGACAATAAGGACCCACAACATAAAAACAATCAGGCAGACAAGGCTAACAAGACTCCACAACAAATGCAACAATAAACATAAAGAACAACTGCTTCTTGAGGTACACAAACAACAAGGGGAAAAACAAAAAGGTATACAAGGTTGCTATAGGGAAGAGTGTCATCACATGAGCTCGACCTGGGTTACCCAATGCGGATCTTCCTAGACCGGCCCCCATCCTAATTAAACCCTGGCAACCTCAACCAATTCCCAGCCCCCATTCTCACTCATGTAGGATCAACATACCTTTCAAGAGGACTTGAGGAAGTTGATCTTTGGCATTCCAGGCCTTCCCACTCATCTCAAGCCTAAACAAGCACTTGAGCAATGAGTGAGGCATACCATTATCTTTTATTAATGTGAGAACTACCCAAAACCCCCTAATTAATTTTAGGTTATCACTAATTAAAGAAACTCTCAATGAGTTACTCGTACGCCACTTTGTGCACCAATCCCCACTGAGAGCCACTCCCCCTACTAACAACAAAAGACTCTCGGCCACTAACTGGGTAATCTAACTTGCACAAAATAGCAAAGCAATATAAATATGCACATAAAATGACGCATGCACCACCTCCCACAAGATCTCCATAGTAAAAACAATTTCCACAATGCAAGGCTAAAACCCATATGAACACAACTCAAATACATAATCAACCACTTTCCAAATGACATAATCATGAAACCACCCACTTCCAGGTGAAAAAACATAAAATTCATGCAAGCACTCATGGATTGATATGGGTTACCCAATGCGGATCTTCCTAGGTTGTCGGCCCCCATCCTAAGTTACCCTGGTAGCCTCTCATGATCCCCAACCCCCATACCAACTCATGCAAGTAAAAACCATACTCCCCTCTAACCTCTAGAAGGTTACCATAACAACTTCACACAAGAACTCCCTTATAGCACAAATCCCAAAAATAAACTCAGACCAAAATCAACCTCAATAATCAAAAGCAACCACAATAATCAATAGTAAACTCAACCGAAAGGGCATCCAAGGGAGACCTCAAATTTCTCCTCACATGATACCCAACCTCGGGAATTCTAACAAATCACTAACATATTGATTTCCCCATCGAAGTGGCAACAAAAACATGATTGCAAAAGACTATATTCGATCCACAATTTATGAATCAACCAATGTAGATTAACGAGTGGCAACATCACAAAGAGATCTTCAACTCAATCAAAAACTAACATAATCAACATAATTCAAATCAACCCATTAAGTCAAAATGAACAAACAATCAAGTTAACCATGAAATCATTATTTCCTCCTTTCATTTGACCGACATAATCATTTAATCTCATAGAAAAAATTGTTCTTTACTTAAAACCATAATATGATTATTTTTAAGATGCAGTTTTAGTACCCTCTTTTAAATTACAATATGACAAGATAAATTTATATCCACATATAAACAAACATTTCTACACTCTCAATTATCTAAATTTGTGAAAATCAAATTCTTTAATTTTAAATTAGATAATTATTTAACTATAACTTTCCAATCAAATTCCTTAGTTTAAATAACATTTTATTTCATCTTATCAAAAAGATCATTCTTTATCATTAACAAAATATAATATATTATATATCTATAAATACATATACATGCATATATATATAATATTATATATTGTTAATATATATATTATACATACATACATACATACATACATATATATACATACATACATACATACATATATATATATATAGTATTATAAACAAAATGAAAACATATTACATTTTACCCCCACCAAAATAATTACATATTGTCAATAAAGGAAAAACATATCACTATTTTGTTTCCTTTTGATAATAATAAAGCATCGTCATAAAATATCAACTCAAGCCTCTAAGGTAATGTGTCAAGAGGGAAACTGTAACGCCCGCCGTGCAAACCCCAGAGAACACACACATAATGCGGATAATTTTTTTTTTTTTAAATAATAAAAGTAACATGTAACAACATTAAACCAAAATCACATAGCATAACACATAACATTAATACACTTGGTTCTCTGGGGCACGCGAGGTTACATTGCAACCACAAAACAAAATAAAGATAACGAAAACAACTTAACCATTTAATTTATGAAAACCATATACAATGATACAACTGATAGCCATGATGCGAGTATGATAACATCGCATAATTACATCCATGATAAATCTTTTAACAAGATCCAAATCAAACCTAACTATTACATCATTGAAATAATATTACATTACAATTTTCTTTGATACATGAATTACATTGAATTTCCCAACATGGGGATTGGTACAAGAATAATGAACATGAAGTACAACTGATCACTGGAACATCTGCACTGCGGAAAGCTGAGAAGACAAGACGCTGATGGGGAACCCAACGGGTGCGGAGCACGTTCCACCCAACCATGTGAATTACAAGTAACTCACCCCCCGTGCTCAGAGGTGATGAGGAAGTGAACCCGACCATGAATGTCAACCGACTCAACCACAATATGATATAAAGCAAGTACAACTCAAAGCTTATAATGAACAACCATCAAATTTCACAAATCACATGACAAGATTAAGCCAAGAACTCATCACGATAACATGAAGTACTATCACTTAAAAAATCAAGAATCAATTCACAAGAATTCAAAGAAACATCATAAAGAGATAACATCCAGAGGCAACAACACAAAGCACAAGGGTGTCAAGTGGAGAGTGTCATCGCATAGCTCTCATGGGATTATCCTGGCCCTTCCTCCTAACTGAGGCGCTGGCACCATAGGGTAGCTAATGCGGAGCCAATAGTCTCTCGTGAAGACAAGACTATGACTATGCCAACCACGGCCTTCTCAGTCTATCACTAGTCTAAGGTAGCCCTAATGCATAGCCGAGGAATCCAAAGTTTTATTATCTTGTGTTTTTAAAACTACCCAACCCCCTAAATCTATTGTTTAGGTTATCACTTGTTTACTACTCTTTCGTGGGTTATCCTGGCCCTTCCTCGTCCGAGGCGCCGGCACCCACGAAGAGCCACTCTCCCTCCTATGACCCCTAACATATCTCAAATCGGCAAGGGTTGGACCAAATCATAAAAAAAAACATAATACTCGAATCCACACATGCGAGGTATTATTCCTCTCGCGACAATTCATAACAAACTATCATAAGAAAACGTCCAACCCTTCCAAGCACAAATTACAAAGCTTTGAAACCAAAGGTGTAACCAAGACGAAGACAACTCCAACCATAAACATGCCTCTGGACTAGGGCTACAAGACAAGAGGGTTCCCACATCACGAGTAAATTCTACAACCATAAACAAAGAAGAAAGCAATATCAAGACCTCACGATTCCATAACTAAAAGAGAACGATTCACTCGGATGTATATAAAGAATCAATAAAGAACATACTACAAAAAAGAATATATAATTCCTACATCCAAATATTTAATTCAGAACAAAACACATCAGATTAAATAATACATTAAATTCTAAAATCAAAATATTTTATTTTTAAAAGAAACCCATTTCATTATTTTTTAAAAGTATATAAATATATATACATATATTTTTAAAACAATTTAAATATATATAAAAAAAAACATAAAAATAAAATTAATGAATCTAAATAAACTAAATACAATAAACATATATATGTATATAAATATATATATATATATATATATTTATATATATATATATAAAATTCAATAAATAAATTAAAAAAAACTGAAATTTATTAAAACCAAGGCCAAGTGGGGACTGCGCACAGCAGTCCCCCACGGGCTGCTGTACGCAGCAGTCCGTAGGACTGCTGTGGCAGTCCGCCACACATAGGGGCGCGGGGTGGGTACGACTACCGTGCCCTCCCCAAACCCCCATAAAGTTTAATTCAAAACAAAAACAATTTAGGAAATTTTACATTTTTTTTTTTATGTGAAAATTTAAAACACAACACAGTTAAAATAAAATATAAACAACCGAATTACTCGATGCGTACAGATCGGGTTCTTGGCCGATACTGCCACAAGTTAAGATTTCGATTTAATAAACCCCTTTTTTTTTTTTTTATTTACTACAATATAAAAACTTTATTTACAATGTATTTAAAATTTACCCAGCATAAAAATACATACAATGAGTTCGATTTTCATAGGAAGTTAAAAATTCATAGGACTGCGGTACGGCCGACGCAGGTTCTTAATAATAAAATAATAAGATCTACATGTATATATATATATATACTTTTCATACATATATTTAAAATAGAGACAGCAATAGATAGAGAAACAGATTTTCATAAAATTTAAGAACAACAGAGGAAATACAGAAAATAACATAGACCCATTTTTATATATATAAATATAATAATATAGCTTCCAAATTTATTATTCTCTACACAAATTATCTTTCAAAATCCTCATATTGATTAACTGAGTGTTTCAGAAGACAGAGGTTTTGGATTTGATAGATTGGAAACAGTATAATAACTATAATTTTCTTTGTTTTCTAACTTAAAATAATTGCCCTAGTTTTAGTTTTCAACAGAAGTTCTCTATGTTCACAAAAAATTATTTTTAATAGAAATCTATTTTTCTTTCAGAAACAAACAGAGATAGAAAAGGGTACGAGAAGAAACAACTACGAGAGGAACCTGGAGTCCAACGCAAATTTGAAGATGCCCTCGAATCCGATTCCAATCCGTAGTCCAGAACGAACTCAACAATCCCTGGAGCACTTCAACTTTCTGATCTTCTGTGTGTGTGTGAGCTCTCAAAAATTCATGATTAAATAAAATATATTCCTCATCTCTTCAAAGCTCTCCAAAAATCCCAGATTAAAAGAAAAATCAATTCTTTAAAACAAGCTTTTTTCCCAACTCTCAAACCCTATTGGCTCACACTGTCTTTTTAATTCTTTTATTTATTTTATTGCTTTAATTCCTGTTTTTCAACTTTTCTTGCACCTCACATTACATATTTATTTTAAATAAATTATTCACATAATTATCCACCACCAATTTAATTAATTAAAATAATTAAGCATATTTAATATTTAATTATTATTTAATTGCAATATAAGATTTTCAAAAATAATTAAAATATTTAAATATTTAAATATCATTTAATCCAACATTAAAATAAATAATCTATTTCAATCATTAAGATAAATCATAATTATAAATGCCCTCACACTAAAATAAGACAAAACACAAACACAACAGACAAAGACGACAATTACCCAAAATCAACAACTATACCAAACAATGAGACGACCTGACATCATGGAACGGGAGGACTTCATCGTCACCTCTGTATCAACATTTATCCGTTGGGTTATTTGGTGCTCGCCCTGTCCTGCCGAAGCAGGTGGAATCGAGACTTGTACCTGCAGTCCTGCATACAAACGAAGTTGTGTACATGTGCATATATACATATATATCAAAGCATTAAATCAAAGTACTACATTGTGAGAAGGAATCGCAACATAGCAGGGCACTCGCGAACGAGTGGTGCTATATTGTCCTTCGTCACACCTATTCTAACAATTATAACATAATCAATAAATTACATTTCTATCTAACAATCATCTCATAATATATTAAATTTAAATCACTGCATCATATCATAATTCAGAAAGTCAACTGATATAATCAATTCCTCAAGTGAATAAACATAATCACCAACAGTCTACTAAAGGAATACAGCATCCTCAAATGTCTAACTATCAAACTCAAACAATATCATCATCGTCACAAGTAGCAAACAACCGCATTGAAAAATACCAAATCCTACCAGTAAGAGGAGGGGTATTACAGAAATGCTTCCTATAGTGTCAGACACCAAACATGCAATTCTGGACTTCTAAAGCCTAAACATGATTATCAACAAAAGATTAGAATACTCGATTTAGAATATAGAGTGCAAGGATGAATGGGAGCATAGAAATAATACAAAGCAGCCATTTAAAAGAGAGAGAAGATGCGGCATCATATAGCCTTTAAAGGCTTTAGAAACATCCAAGCAAAAAAAATAAACGGCAATGGAAAATATATTATCATAGACTTAACATAGTAAATTCGAATACCAAACTATGTAACCCACAATACCAATTTTGAATTCCAAACGAAAATATAACCATCGAAACGAGAGCATATACAAGGTATCCAAAACCAAGCAAAAAATATACCCATTGAAAACTTAATACACAATACAAAGTAAAGTAGTTTATAACTTGAAATCTCCATATAAGTATATACGCCAATTACTAAACACAATCACCGAATACCCAACAGAAGAATAGGTGGACACGCTGAATACTAAAGCTTGGATAGTCAGCACTAAGAAAGAAAATTGAATACATCAACATAAATGGAAATCTCAAGCATAAAGAAATCTAAACCACTTGGATAAGGCAACAAATTACAAATGCATGGTGCAGGTGCTAGGGTATCAACCTCTAAGCGTGTGGTAGACATGATTGCAAAATGTGAAGCATGGACAAGGCATGCAAAAAGTTTGACAGAAAGCCACAAAGCGATGCCATCTCATGGATTGTGGTGATCACAGGTTGTGTACAAAAATGGATGTTATATTAGACAACTAATCATTGACTTAAATTTGATGTGGTCCTATGCAAATCGTATGCCACAGGTTTATCAATGCAAGGCATCAATTGCCTAAAAATAAATAGACTCATTGCAGTTAATCACAACATAAGAAAGAAGGCACCAATTACAATAAACAAACCAACAATAGAGGTATGAAACTCCTTAGCTTTGTCCAAGAATGTGGGAATAAAGCAGGGCAAAGTAAACACCATATGTTGGTGGGCTTGCAATAAGCGATAACCAATGACCGTACAAGAAAGTAAACACATTCTAAAGCATCGAAAGTAGCACAAAGATTTGAAGGCCAATTTTTTTTCTATAACCATAACCACCAAACAAAGAAGCATCCAACAAAATTGATATGGATTAAAATATATACTCAGAGCAAGCTTACGGTTCCAAATTAATTACCTTTGGTTTTCAATTCTCATCTGACAGAACTCTAAGGTTTGAAGTTTATGCCAAGGATTTGGAAAAGAAAACCTTGAACAACTAATTAGAGCATGAAACTAATAGTGTTGGAGACAAAACTTACACAGGGATTCATTTTGTCAAAATTATACAAGATTTTTTAATAATCAAATAAAATTATGGACCCTTCAATCACAACTAGATCAAGACCCAACTTGATAAGGGTGTGATAAAACAACATGCAATACAAGGATCAAATGATCAACAAATCAATCAAGCGATCTATGCTAAGTACTAGGTTACGCTTTTGGATCATTAACCTAATTGACATGCATTGATGGATAGGGAAGTCACAAAAGCAACTTAATGCATTGAAAGGGACATTACAAGAATCAGATAAATTGTAATTATATATCGGCTATCATTAATTCCAGAGAGGGATTAGGTAACTCAAAACACACCTGGAATTATTTCCTATAATGTTTCTTCCTCAGCCTCACTAAATACTTGGGAAAAGAGGTTGATAGAGCATTTTCTTCTTGAATCCATCCAGAAGCTTCAAGGTCACCAACATATTCCTCGAGATTCCTTGGGATGACTCATTTTTCTCCCTTCACCTACTATGCATCTCCCCTTTCTAAAGCTTGCAAGCAAAACTAAGTAGGTAATTACTTCTTACAGCCCAAAGAACCCCCATTCAAAATCCCCAGCCTTCCCAATTTTGTAGACCCCTTATTCTTTCCCCAAAATGATATTTAATAATCCCTAGAAAGCTTTTGTTTATCCCCAAAACAAAAAAGCAAACAAAAGACTCATAAAAACAACATATTTCCAAACAAAACCCAGTTCGAAGTTATGCATGCTCTGCATGTGAAAACTTTCTATCTTTTACTTCACTTTTCTTTCTCTTTATCATTTATCTTTATTTGAAATTAAATACTAATTTTAATATTTATTTATTTTAATATTTTCTCACTTTTAACATTAAACAATAACTATCTTTATATTTAATTATAGAAACACTTTATAATTTAATCACTTAATTACCCAATAACAACATACATTTTTGTTTATCAAATTGTTTAATGATTTATTTAATTCATCACTAACATGCACATTATTAAACAAATTTAATCCAAATAACCCAAACAAATTTTATCAACTACTGAGAAAGGCCAATCACGAAGGGGCACTACACAAGCTTCAAAAGATTAAAACCCTAATTACAAAATATGCTAAATGTATGCACCTATGTTATCATGGAAGCCAATAATGGATGCTTTAAGCTAATGATGCAAGTAAATTAAGCTAAAAGGATGCTAAATACGTGCTAAATATGAGTGCAAGTGAAGGTGATTTTAATAGCATAAGCTTTCTCTTAAAATATGGATCCATTTGTCTCCAAATAGTGACCTATTTATAGGAGGACAAGTGAGAAATGAAGGGTTAAGATTAAAAAATTTAATCAATGGTAAAAATTGGAGGAAAGATGAAACATGGATCAAGGATTCTCATCAATGGATGAGAATCAATGATCACATGGATCAAGAAAAAAATCAAGGGTTCATATTCTTCCAAACAAACACACTTTCAAAACTTGCGTGCAAGAAATCTTGTTGAAAGTTTATTGTGAGGAATATTCCTTTTTTCAAATGAGTGAAGAAAGAGAATATTCTAATGAGTGAGGAAAATTAGATATTTAGTTAATTAAAACCAAATTTAATTGTGCAAACGGGGAAAGAATATTCTATGGGAATATTCCTTTTGGAGGAATGTACAAAGGAGGGATGTTCCCTTGCTAGTGGGAGAATTAGATTTAATTAGTAATTTGATAATTAAAACAAAGTTTAAATTATGAAAATTAGGGGAATCATATGATATTCATTAAATAATTGATTTAAGGGAAATCAAATGAAAAAGAATGATGAGATTGATTTGATCTATCAATGGTCACAAATGAAAGGAGGATGAAACATGGATCAAGGATTCTCATCAATGGATGAGAATCAAAGATCACATGGATCAAGAAAAGATCATGGGCTCAAAATCATGTAAACAAACACATTTTGCAACAACTTTAAAAATTTGTTTGGAATAATTTCATTACCTTTTTTTGGAGGAAAATAGGAGAATATTCCTTTGAAATATTCCCTATGCAAGTGGATGAGAGGTAAACTAGCAATTTAGTTAATTAAAAATTAAATTTGAATGTGCAATATGAGGAATGTGAGGATATTCATTAAATTATTGATTTATTTAATGAAGGATGCAAATATGATATTTAATTAAATAGTTTAGGTTATTTAATTAAATAAGAGGACTTAGGGTTAAAATTAAATAATTTGCATTATTTAATTAAACCGGATGAAATGTTAGTGTGAGAGGGGGTGAATTAACCCAATTAGTTCAATTAGATTAATAGGTGAAAATGAGGCATTTAGTTAAATAATTAGGCTTATTTAATTAAACAAGTGAAAAGAAGATGGGTTTTAGGATGAAGCGATGTTAATATATCAAATTCAAGTGTGTATATCATTCAGGACATTTTTTAAGTGTCTACAGATATCATGTTTAAAGAATTGTAAAAATGATAGGGGTATATGTCCTCTAGTGTGTATGTCTTCTTAGTGTTTATGTTTCCCATTTCCATGTTTGTTTGTTTTTTCTAAGCAAAAGTGGCAAGCCACTATATTTGTATTAATAAATATATATAGTTTTACAAAATCTTGGTTCAGGCGGACATACTGGCAGGAAAGAACCAGGCAAGAAAACCCCCAGTTATAGTCCATGTAACAAATGTTCGTCGATACAAACCAAATAACTTGAAATCAATTAAACCTAACCCGCTACCTGACCCTTTACAAAAGACCCCATTACATAATTATAAAGTCCCATAAGGACCCCATTACATACTTGCAAAATCCCAAGAATTACATACATAAAACCCATTACATACTTGCGGAAACCCAAGAAAACCAATCCCATTACATAATTTCATAAACCCATACGAGCCCATTTACAAAACCCATACAAAATGAACATATAACAAAATTGAATATTTGAAACTATTAAGCACCCCTACACATGGAATTTGAATTAAAAGGAGGTTGGCTTGTTTCCTGTTCTTCCCAGCCCGTTGATAGAACTCTCTTCATTGACCACCTACTTCTACTTAAGATCATAATCAAAGGATGGAACCGACTTGTTTATGTCTGGAACATAACAGTAGCAGAATTTTCCCTTCACGGCATGTGGATAGGGTGATATTTGTATATCAGGAACACAAACATGACTCCTCAAAAATGAAATTGCATGATATTTTCTTTTAAAATTATCAATTTCATCCATGGAAATTGAGAATTTGTACTTGTTGAGAGCTTGATACAGATGGATAGGAGTATCATATTTTGTTGATAAAAGCATACCCTAAAAGATTTTTGCATACTTCTTCTTAAAATGTATTAAGTGTCTTGGAAATAAACCTCCCACTAACCCATCACCTTTTGAAAAATCATATTTTTGAACACTGTAAAGAAGAGCTTCATTCTCCATATATGAACAAATAACAAAATTATTAGCAATATTTCTTAAAACATCCAAATTTTGGACCAGATCCAAGATGTTTGATAAGAAAATCTACAATAAGTTTGTTGGAAATATAATTCTTTGCAAGTTTGTATGCAAAACATCTTCTCTTATGATGGTTTTAATGCAATACAAAATAGATGTACATTTCACCTTGAAAACCTTTTGTAGTTCATTTTTGTCAATGCTTTTGAAAACGGTTCCTCCCACGATTTAATCTCCACTGGCACCCTAAAAATTTTTTCACGAAACTCAGAAAGCTCCATTAGCACATATAAAGACAAGAAACCCCACTGTATCCTTCATAATACTGGCATGATGAATAGTGAAAATAAGCCAACTAATATAAATTTAAAGCAAGCTTAATGGCCTTTTTATGACAAAGCTTTCTTGGGACATGTCATTACAAGAATGACATGCTTGAAGGGCATCAAGATTTTAACCAACAACTGATTAAACAGTTAACTTTCCACCTTTATACCAGCACAAATATCCACACAATTTTGATTACATATTGTAATCATTAATAATAATCCCATAGTTTACTGGGATTTAATTTTTAACAATCTTACAGTGGAGAATTGGTGCCAAATATAGCAGAAAGCTTTCCCTTTATTTTAAGCAATACTCATCAAGCATGTTGTCCTTGCAAGGACAGTAAAATTATGTTTTTTAAAAGGCCTTGTCTATTAGATCCAAAAAATATGTGTGAAGGATACATAAAATTTGAAATGAAATATGCCCTGACCATTAGGACTGACACCATTGTGCAAAGAGATCTGTCAATTACATTATAACATGTCAAGCATATTCAAATAAAAGTACCAAATATGTACTTTAGTACCATGGATGCCTGGCTTTCCACATGAATAAAAAGAGTTTGAAAAGATCCCTACACTTTTGATGTTGCATAATTAGTAGCATATGTTTTGAAAAATGATACAACAAAAATGGTGCCTATCTACATATCCATCACATCTTGTTGAATTAACTCTAGCAGAAAGGGGAATGAATTTAAATCATTTAAATCATGAATAACCCTTAGCTCTATTTTGTCACTTCCCAACCCAACTAGAAAATTTGCTACCTTATTCCCTTCTTTGTAACTATGCGAAATAACCAAAGATTCAAGCTTATCCAAAAGAGACCAGACTTTGTTTAGCACATAACTCAAATTCCAATTTTGGATTGTCCTTGTCCTAAGTACATTAATAATTATTAATGAATCCCCCTCTATATGAAGCTTTGAAAATCCCATATAAATTGTCAATTCCAAACCTAATAAAAGAGCTTGTGCCTCTGCATAATTATTTGTACCAAATTGTAAATGGGAAGAAGAGAGTGCCAATATTACCCCTGATGCATTTAGTATACACACTCCTACCCCAGATAATCCTAGATTACCCTTAGAAGCTCCATCAAAATTTAGTTTCACAAATTCCTTTTGAGGAGGAGACCATTTGATGGTTGTTCTATCAATTGTTTTGTTTACATTTTGAAAAAGACTACCATGGAAAGGCAATCTAATTTGATTCCATTCTTTCATAATAGAACTCCCAGCTCGTGAAGGATGAATTAATAAATTTTTCTCTTTGAACACACAAGTTCACCCCTTCTGAAATTGCCTTTTCAATTTTTAATAGAACCAAATCCACTAGGGATTTGATTTTCCTAAAAATTCTTAAGTTTCTTTCCCATCAAATGTTCCAAATTACCAAAGATGGAGTGATGATCCAAATGCATGCAAAAAAAGATGATTGATATAAGAGAGGCCAAGCTTGGAAAAGATCCCAAATAGAATTTAGCAATGGGATGGATAGGTGAAGTTTACTTTTATTGAATTCCCAACATTGAATGGCTATAATGCATTGAACAAATAGATGATCCACTCTTTCAAATTCCATTTCTTAACTCTTGAATTTATTGTGCCAAGTAATTTATAGGTGTCAATGGAGGTACACTTGTGGGAATGTGTGTGGGATTTGTTTTTGGTTTTGTGACATGTATTGTTAAGGAAGTGGACCTTATGAAATTTATTTTGAGGTTGACTTGGTGGAGTGTTATGTTGAGATTGGCTTGGTAGAATATAGTGTTGTGATTGGCTCAGTGGAATGTAATATTGTGTATTATGTGAAAAACTTATTTGGAGAGGAATAGAAATATTTTGCACGTTTGTACTACCCATGTCTAGATTGACTTGGGCAAAGGTAGGTGATAGTCCAGGTGTGAATTGATCACATGTCTCTTAATATGATCTCTATTCAACTTTTGATGTTTTAGGTTGAGGTTATGATGTGTATATGAAGGTAGAAAACATGTTACAGTCCAATAATGTTTGAGGCAAATTTTGTGGTGAGGTCAATATGTCCAATTGTGATGGGAATATGTTTCTCATAGGTGTGTTGATTAGACTTGATTCTCTCAAAGTGTGAGGTGTAGTGAAGGTTATTTTATCTTGTTTGTTGATAAGTTGAGCAAGTATTTTAGAACCTTTCTAAGCCAACATTTGAAGGTAATGATCAAGGTTCATTTTAAATAAAAGCTCCAAAACTTTCATTTCTTTAGGGTCTTGCTCAAATTCTTGTAAGTACTCTATTGTTGGGTCTCAATTTGTATCGTCATCCACATAAGGTATCTGAAAAACCCCTATAGAAAGTAATTAGGTTTGAAGTTGTTCCTTTCTCATATTGACTAACACCTAAGCTTTTTAGAGTGTTCAACTCATCTTGATGGGATTCCATGTTTCTCTTATATTGAGAACATGTGATTGACATATATGATATAAGACCTTAGATAAAATTGATTTTTATTTCCAATAATTTGATGCTTGTTGATCAAAACCAAAATAGATCAAAGTTGAGCTAGATCTCAAAATGATAAAGATATTGATTGATGATGATAGATTCTTACTTGAACTAGACTTGTGAGTACAAGTAAGATGATAAAGATCAAGATCCATAGAGTTTAAACTTGAACTAGACTTATGAGTCCAAGTAAACTTGATAAAGAATGGAGGTTTTTGACTCAAGATTAGCCTTGAAGCTCTCAAGTTGGTATATCCAAAAATGATATGAGCCCACTTAACACCATACTTGGAGTAGCCTAACTTCCAAGAAAAATGTAAGAGATAAAAGATAGGAGATCCAATTTGAACTTTGATAAACTTTGATAATGATATGAAAAGCTACAAAAAGTTATTGACTCCTCCAAATCTTGTCAAGGAGAATGAAATAATACCAATAAAAGACATGTTTTAACTCAATTTTTTTCTAGTAACTTGTTATTTTAAATTTTTTGATATTGTCGTGTTTTGAGCATTTCTTGAAGGTATTGTTTATCAATTAGAAGTGACCTGCAATAGATCAAATGTGCAATAGAATGTCTCAAAATCACAACATTGTAGCTTAGATGCAACCCATAATAGCTCAAAAGCATAGAACGATAATTAGATGCATAGTTTCAATTTTAGATGTGAATTTCTATAGTATTTTAGGTTTAGGTATTGATTTTGAGAAATTTATTTTGGTAAAATATGTAATCAAGAAACAAGATAATTGGAAATCCCACAATTCATAAAAGAAATTAAGATATACTTCTAGATCTATGAAGATGAAAAAATTTCTTATTTTGATTTTTATGATATTTTTTCTTTATAATTTATATAAAGATGCAATCACACCAAGCAATAATGCAAAAAATAGTTCCTAAGGAATTTTTTTGGATATATATCCCCTCTTCGATTTTAAGTGGAGATGGGGATTTAAACAATCAAATATGCAAGACACATGAACAAGCCTACTCAAGTGGGTATGAGCAATAAGTTTTAACTAGGCTTTATAGGCTCAACTAGGAGTATCCTCTATATAACACAAGGGTAAGTAAGGTCTAATCCATAGATGAAAGAGAATACTCCCAAATAGTCAAGAGGAAAGGGTAACCCACTCTCCACCTTCACTTCTCTAAGGTATAAATTCCTTAGAGGCTTAACCCATATTAAAAATATTTCACTTTCAAGAGGTGTTTATTTCCATTCACCTCCCCCTCTTTACAATCTTCATAAATATGGGAGTTGAGGTCATCTCCTAGGGTGATGAAATCCCTAGGCTGCTACTTAAAAAGAAAACAATATTACTTATTTGATCCTCAATATCACTGTTGGGTGCAAGAGGAGAGCATATGTAAGTATATCTTAAGGATTAAAAGACACTTGTTTATTTTAGAGCCCAAATCCAAATGTGAAGGATTACTTTTAATTGAATTTCCAATATGAGTTGGACATGTCACACAAGATTGACTAAAACAAAGCAAATAATAAAATTATTAGGCACTTTGAAAATTAAAAGAGATAAGGTGATTAAAATGAAAGAAACCAGAGTCCAATGCTAAATTTGAGAAGATTTAATAAAGATCTCCAAGTCCACATTTGCAACTCTTTCGATTCCAAAAGATCCAAGTTCTATCCAAAAAGATCAACAACCAAAAAATAGCAAAATAACAACAATCTCATATCTGAGGTTAGATTCATGTCAAATATGAGGTTAGATGTTAGAAATTGAAAAACTTGTAAATCTAAAATGAATTAAAATCAAGTTTTAATTTAACCCTAAATGTTGATTAGGTGCACAACATAAAAGACCAATTATGTAGTAACAAAGATCAAAAGCACTATAAAAGAGATCAAATGTGTCGCAAAATACATTGTATGCATAATAGTAGGTTTCAAATGTGTATATAGTCGAATCAAAAGCATAGTCAATCTAGATTAGATCGCAAAAAAAGTCATGAGAAGTATGGTAATTCACCTCAAAAGTGCAACATAATTAACCAGACATGCAATAAGTCACCTCAAAAGCACAAATATGATGAAAATGTAAAAACTAAATGTGTATATATATATCACATGCATCATGTGTTGGCTGAAATATGCCTTATGTATGATAAAATGCATTGCAATTCAGCTCAAAAGAACCTTAGGTCAATTAAAAAATGTGACAAAATTACTTAGATGCGTAGAATTGCACCTATAACCTCCAAAAATCTAATTTTTTTTGCAAAATATCTTGTTAATATAATCAGGGAAGTGAGTCTTGCTAAGAGTTCCAAAATGAGGATAATAAAAATGTGAATCATGAAAATAGTAACAATGCAGTGAAAGTACCAAATTCACACTCAACAATCACTAAATAAAGTTCAAGATCTATGCTCAAAATAAAATAATATACCACTTACATCATCATGAAAAAAACCTTGATCTGCTCCATTATTTCTTTAATAGTAGCTTGAATGCTTGATATTTAGATTGCTCTTCAAAGTAGTGTAACCATGAAAAAACAATAATAATATGATGTAATAATAATGGAATATGCTCAAAGATAATAGATAGATAATACTCATTCTTGATAATTATAATATGTTCTTGATCATAATGTAGGCTATATGTTTTACTTGATATTTGATCAATGATGGAGATTAATTAGAAATATTAATGGATAGAAAAAAATGAGACAAGGTAGGAGCTAAAAATAGATAATATTACATATTATCTATTGTAAATCTCTTTAATATATATATATCCTCATAGAAGATCTCCATTGTAAAAACTATAAAAGCTGCTTTATTTTTGGCTATTTTGGACATGAAGGTCTAAGACATGCTACTATCTGATGTAAAAGTTTATCAACATATTAACAATACAAAAATCAAATTCAAATTACATTTGGTCCACTATAATTAGCAACACCCCTTCATCAAATTAAATAATTTAAAGTAATTTATTTTAATTTAAATTAAATATTTTCTCTCTAAAATTAATATTTTATTTATTTCCCAATTATACTCTTAAGAAGTAAATAAATCTATTTGTTTAATTTAATCTTATCTTCTTCTTTTTTGAACAAAAGGCATATTGCAATATATATAGGCATGGGAGTGATGGATACTAAAAGAATGCTTGAGAATGCTAAGAGAGATTGCTAGAGCTTGTGAAGAAGATGAGTTGAATGCTTAGAAGATGAAATGAATGAAGGAAGAGTGTTTTTGAAGGTGGGATGAGAAAAACGGCCATATTTGAGTCAGTTGGTCAAAGAGGGGCATTACAAACTGACCCCAATGGGAAATTTAACACCTCTACTAGCTCCATACGCAGGAATCCGTTAGGGATGTAAGCATGTCACGTAGGCATCCCCAACAGTTATTCTTTTACTAACACAAAATACAGATGCCAACTAGAATGAAGGAAGCGAGTTGATGTAGATTTTTTCCTTCATATTTGGTTTTCTAAGGTGAGGAAATGTAAAAGGGGAATTTTCATAAGGGATGCAAATTCACGCCTATACATTTTCCCCCCACTTTAGCGAGCATGAATACTGATGAGTGCTTCAGTAAAGTAGATCGAAAAGGTAGCAGGGTTAGAAATGTATACCTGAACCGTCGAGGAAGCAGATCGCAATCTGGCGAACTCGAGAGCCCAGCACAAGTAAAGGACTTCATAGCCCCACATAACTATGAAGCTAAAGAATGAAAGTGTTTTATAGACTTGAGGACCTACAAGGAGGCGAACCCCAAGATCTCTCACATGAAGGAAGCCCCAAGAAGAAAGTGCCTCACAGGCCTGTAGAGCTACAAGGAAGGTGTCCTCCAAGATCTCTTGCTTGAAGGAAACCCAGAAAAGCATCTAACAAACCCGTAGACCTGCAAGGAAGCGTCCCCCCAAGATCTCTCACATGGAGGAAGTCAAGAAAGCACCCTACAAACCTGCAGAACTATAGGGAAGGTGTCCTTCAAGATCTCTCGCATGAAGGAAACCCAAGAAAGTTCCCTACAGACCCCCAAACCTGTGGGGAGGTATCCCCAAAGATCTCTCACATGGAGGAAACCCAAAGAAAAGGGATTACGTAGAGTTAGAAAGTGGCTTCATAGGTAAACCTCCAAAGCAACATATCTACCCGAAGATAGAATATGTCTGAAAGTAGCCATGCAGGAAAATAATCGAATAGTCATGTGAACCATCAATAGATTGGAAAGCATTCAAAGAGGTCCCTTAGGAACCCAACATGAAGGAAGGGGTCCACTCAAGGGACGCGTTGTTCGAAAGAATGAAAGAGATGTTTCTTTCTCAAATCAATTCATCATCAAGGAATTCAAAAGGAAGAAGATGCCCCTATGCAAAGGGAAGGTTGGAGTTGTTCCCACCTCGGAGGAAGGTTCTCAAGTTCTTTCTTTGTGAACCCATGATGAAGGAAACACGTTCCTTTAGGGTTTCAATTCGAGAATGTGATTCTTGAAAAGAAGTTTATGAAGACTCTCAAGAAAAGGTTTATTGGTGATGAATGTGTTTTCTAAAAATTGAAGTATATGGAAGTGGCGTTATCACACATGAGAGGGACAACTCAAGCAAATAAGAGAGAAAGATAAAGGAAAATCCAAAAGAAAACATCATTAACAAAGGGAATAGGTGTAGGGTAGCCTGATATTTCAAGGTCAAAACTGCTCATATATATATGTGTGTGTGTGTGTGTGTGTGTATAATAATAGTTGTGTCACCAAAAAATGTATAGTTGACATTTTTATGCTCACTTGAGTTTTTCTAATGGGCTTTGGCTTGATTTTGTCTTAATTTAATATAGTAATGTGGCTTAAATATTCAAATTATGGTGTCTTGTGAAGTGTTGTAAAACATTTCTACACTTTTCTAGACACTATTCATTACAATTCACCTAAAAATCACCTTTTCATCACTTATTAAGTCCTATTTTGAAGTGTTGTAAAATCTTGTAATAAGATTTCACACTTTTCTAGGCGTAATTTTATTAATTCAACCCTTTCTCACGTCTAAATGACCCCTTAATACACTTTCCAACTGTTTTTAAGTGTGTTTTTTAGGATATTCCCATTGGAAAAAATTTAATGCCCCAAAATTCCCAACACCCACTTAATTTGCTTAAGTGGGACCAAGTCACCCATAGGGGTGACTTAGTCCTTTTTGGCACAAAACTCAAAATAATTTTAAATTTCTAGTGGGATTTTGTCCTCTAACCCTTGAGGTCGGCTTGTGATGTGTTACTTTCGGGAAATTTTAGTAAAATCAAGTATAAATAAGGGTTTTTCACCTCATTTTACATTTCCTAATTCACTAAATCAATGTTCCATCTCATACAATCATCTATATCTTGCACTCATTAAGCATTCAAGCAAATCAAGCATTATTAATTCAAGCTATTGGAGTTCTTCATTGCATATCTTCATATTTGAGCGTCAATGATGTGATAAGTTTATGACATTTGCATTTGCATGTTATCTATTTATCATACTCATTTCATTCTATTTCATTGTTTAGGGTTTGATTACCAAAGTAGGGTTTGACCAAGGCAAACCCCTATTCTTTAACCCTCAACCATTTTACCCCTTTTACATGTGACTTTTGTACGCATATTTGTCAAGAAATAGGTGTTGAAAAGTGATCAAAAAGTGCATCAATTCAATTAAATCAACACCATCCAATTTCAAGCTTGGAGAGACTTTTTACCCCATTTTTTATAGAATCAAGTACAAACACCTGTTAGAAAAGGAAGTGCAGATCCAAGACTACAAGATTTTGTCTTGAATTTCTTGAAAGTTTCAGGAGGACTAAGTCGCCACTAGGGGTGAATTAGTCCTACTTTTGGGCCTGAAAACTAATTTTGACATTTCTAAACACCCATTTGGCAAATTGTTCTGGCAAATTTTCCTAAAATTGGGACTAAGTCCCCTAGTCTGGCCTAAGTGGACCCTTGTCAACATTTCAGTCAACTTTTCTAGGATTCCAGAATCTTTCAAGATCAAACTTATGATTTCAAGTGCCCATCTTCCATTTTGTTGTGTTATTTCATCATATATTTGCATTTCTTAGGCATTTCTACGAATCACATTGTGTTTTCCAACATTTTACATTTTCTAGTTTTACATCATTAGATTACTTCAATTTCAAATTATTGCATTAGTACATCATAATTAGACATAATACATTTCATTAACATAGTCTTGAATGTAAACCCTTGCATTTTGGTACCCCTATCCAATCCCCTTTCTCCTTTTAGGTGAACAATCCTAGGAGTAAAGCCTTGTGATTCAAGTAAACCAAAATCATCATTTACAATAGTATATAAAATGAACTATCATCAACTCCCTACTATATCAAACCATGTGAAGAATGCACAAGAATACAAAGCAAAAATAAAAAATTGGGTCAACATGGAAAGGAAGCCTAAATGCCCCCAGCGCTTTGCATCATCCCTAATTTGTCGAAAATCAATCACAAACATGGAAGAATGATGATACAAATATAAGAAGGTTTACAACACCAAAAACCACACCTATATCCAAGCACCAATAAGGGTGACAAGGTTCATTTGAGCACACATAGCACGATAACGGGGGAACACATTACAACATAGACACACACATCTATTCTAAAGATAGAGAAGGGGCCTACCCCTAACACTTATCGACCAAGAGGTCATCAATCTCCCACTCTAGATCATTGTAAGGGAAAGGTGGATTGGCTTGCAGTAGTGGAATGTTAAGAGGAAGAGTGTTCAACCCTCCTACAACAAGGGCTGAGGAAGAGGGCCCCACAAGGTCCCCTCCACTAAGCTCTTATGGAGCTAAGGTAAGTGATTTTGTGAAGATTGCTGAAAAGTCCAAAACTTCATCAAAAGATTAAACACGAACTTTACAGGAGTGCCATGTTTTACTTCAACAAATGGAGAAGGTTGTGCCTGAGACTCACCGTTAGGCTCACCAAGTGGTTCAGGAGTGGTGACAAACTCAGGGGAAGTCGGGACTGGTTTTGTCACTAGGACAGAACAAGTCAAAGTGGAACCACCTTTCAAAGAAGGTGGGCTTCTCTTGCACCCTTCGTTGTTGGAAGGACTACTCTCCACCTTCTGCTCCATCAGGGGACGTGAACTCCCCATAGGCAAGGCAAGAGGTATAGAGGAAGAGGAGGAAGAGAAAACCGCAGTAGATACCACCGAAGTGTTTGTCATATCTACGAGTTTTGGGAAAGGTGGGACATCTAGAAGGGACATCAAGAGAGGCAGATCCACTGAAGGAGTGATGAACACCTACACCTTTTTAGGGTCAGGCACACTCATACTCACAACAGAAGCCAGAAGCGATACGAAGCTAGATTAAATGGAAGCAGAGGGGGGAAGAGAGGAGGACATGATAGGAGACCCTGATAAAGGGGTAGTCGTCTCCTCTTCCTTCCTCTATAAGGAATCCTACTTAGCCATGAGAGCCTTTCGCTGGCACTTACGCTCACACACAAGGTGGTTTCTATGACTCTTTGAATTGGAGGCTAGATGCTACAAAGGAACAGAAGGCTCCTGCTTAGCCATGGGAGTGTCTATTAGAGCCGTCTCCAATAGAGGAATAGATCCTGAACAAGAGCAGGAGGAGTAGGTTGAGAAGCATTAGGGGGAGTTGGCTCAAGTGCCTTGGCAGCGAATCTCTTCCCATTTATCGCTTTTGGAGCAAAAATGATAGGAGGCCACGAAGGATGAGACATAGAGGATTCCCCATAGGGACCTTTTCCTCTACCATACAAATAGTACCAAGGTCCAAGTGGTTTAGTAGGGAGGTCTGATATCCTAATCTTGGGTCTGGATCATCAGACTTAACAAGTAAAAGCCAGGCTTGCTCATCCAATACTCCTCCCAAGAACGGGGAGTGAATGAGTTAGCCTGAGAGGAGGCAAGCTTCTCCTTCCCTTTTCGGGAAGAAGAGGCAGCCAATTATCATGCTATAGGAAGATCCAATTTTGGCTATCCCTTGTCTGCGATCTTATACTTCACATAGTTTTTGTAAAGTAGGTTCGTCCTTGGAGGAAGTAGACCAACTGGGGTGGGCAAAAAATGGTCTAATGAATATCCCCCACGGGACACCAAAGGATAGTATCTAGTGTCATGCACTACATGCACGACACCTTCATGGGAGAACTTTAGACATTTATGAATAACAAAGACAATTCCATTCATGGAAGCTAGCCAAGGTATGCCTAGCTTCATCCCGAACAAATCCAACTCTAGAATGACATTGAAAACCGTGTCAACAACCCTAGGTCCAACTAGGACAGACAAAGTTATCGAGCCATATGGCTTCAGACAAAGACCATTGTGTGTACGAATGGTGGATTTTGTTTCTTTGTACTCTTTTCTATGTAGTGAGTTAAGCTACAACGTCTCTTTTGTAATAACATTCACTCCACTCATTGGGTCTATTAAGACTCCTGTCACAATGTTACCATTGAGGTGAGTGGGAATATAGAGGGGAGATGACTTGCTATTTAAGGGTAAGTCCTACGAAGTGAATGTCACATCTAGTGAACCAGTCGTAGGTTGTGCGGTAGGGGTAACCATGACCATGTTAACATAGGCCTCAAGCTGACTGATAGAATTGGTGGGATCGACAATCATGTTAGTAGAATGCAACAGAAACGGGTTTGTGTATATCTACAATTCACTATTCACTTTTGCCACCAATTTATTCATATTTTGCTTGCTTCCATCAAGATGAATAGTACCATCCTCAATGTGGTCTTGTATCTCATGATGTAAGCACATACAATGTTTGTTATCATGTTTGTTAACTCAATGATACTGACAATAGGTATTCGCATCATACAAACTAGGGCAAGGTTCCTTAAGGGGTTTAGGGTTCGGCAGGGTCATGATCTTATCCTTCACTAACATTTGCAAGATGGAAGAATAAGATTCTGCCAACTTAGTGAACTTTCAGTTGTGTTTGAGGCCATTGTCATCCGCAATGGCTACTACATTCGCAATAGCTTTACCTTTCCTAGCGATTGATACAATAGACTTTCCTTTAGAAAGGAAGCGCAAGGAGGATCACTCGAACTGAACTACCATCTGTTCGTACTCTCATAGGGCTGCACACAAATGCACGAAAGAAGGGTATTTCATAAGGGAAAACTTTTCCTACCAAGGCCTTTGCAAGTTCCCTATGAATACCTTTTGCATGTCAAAATCGGGCAACAAATACGGGATTTTTGAGAAGAGTGCTTGATACCGTGAGATGAAGTTAGTAATCTTTTAATTATCACCTTGTTTACATCAGATGAGATCCAAAAAGGTCATCTTCGACCTAATGTTGGCTTGGAATTTTCGTAAGAATTGGTTTACAAGTTCAAATTAGAAAATGGAATTATCAAGCAAGGAACAATACCACTCGAGTGTTGTATCCTTGAGAGATCAAGGGAATAGTTTTGCCATCAACATGTCATGATAGAATAAATCTATGCACAGTGCATTAAAGGCGGACACATGCATTTATGGGTTCCCTTTGCCACCATATTTTTCAAATTTAGGAATCTCCATTCCTTGAGGGAAGGAAGTGTTCAAAATTGTGACCGACAACAGGCTATGCTAGAAGAAGGGTTGGAAGATAGGTTGAGCAGAGGCTTGGGAGAGAATCTTCAATTGGATCTGCATCTTACCCATATTTTGAAGAAGAGTTTTTAGAATAGAGTCATTAGAAGATATAGGGCCAGAGGAACCTCCTCCAGAACCACCATTGGAGCCACCACCAGACCCATCAGTGTGACCTCTGCCAAAACCACTATCGGAGCCACCGCCACCAGTAGGACCTCAGTCGGAGCCACCTCCACTTCCAAAGCCACCACCATGATCTCCATTGAAACCACTTCCACCAAGACCACCCCCACTTCTGAAGCCACCGCCACTACCAAATCCCCCACCGCTCATCCCACCAAAACCTCCACCACTAGAGGTGACAGGAGGGGTGAAGCTAAAACCCAAGGGGATCTTCTTCACCTTGATAGTTTTGGATCCCTCAGAGGCAGAGGGAATGCTAATTGAAGGTACAACATTGGTCATGTACATGGATGTAGGAGGCATTGACATTCCTAGCTATTTCTCATGGTCTTCAAAAGTGACTCCTCATACAATGTTCAGATTGTTTAGAGGAGCACATGCATCAATTAGACTAGAGAGATTAGCCAAGAGCTTTTCTTGTTCGATCTTTTCCCACCATATACTTTAGTTCGCTGATAACTCGAGCGGCCCTAGCCAACTTCAGATCTCTTTCCAAGTGATGTTCCAAGTCACCCAACCCTTGGTTGAGGGTGAAGACATATTTTAAAGGAATGTGAGTGGGAGATGTAGGAGTGGGGATGTGGTTGGTCTCATCAGAGAATCCTATCTCGCCCCTTGACAACTACTCCTATGTGGCAAGACCAATGGCGGATCAAACAAAAAGGCCTGTAGAGAAATTGATAGTGACCTTCTTCCTCTCCATCAAAAGGTGTCGTACACTTCTCCTGAAAATATACCCAGAGGTTGTGGATTGGGTTGTGATGCTCTTAAACCTTCACAACACTCAGGGGCACAATGATCATAGGATATAAGGGAAAAGTCTCAACACCAACAGATGAGTAAATGTTGGTTCACGTCAAGTTGACAAAAAATGTAAGAGAGGGGGACCAATCACATTCAAGGCTCTAGGTCACAGAGAGCCAAGAGCATAAGGCTACCCTAACTTACCTCACTCTAAAGGATTATCTCAAAACAAGGGATGAGAATGATGAGGACTATAA
>VDFB02368267.1:0-10237 GCA_007258455.2 Sequoia sempervirens | reverse complement strand
ATACCAAACACTTTCAATGCCAACTGTGTTGTTTTTGATGATAAGGAGCTTGTTGTTGCTCAAGAGTTGCAAGCTGAAAGTGTACCAGACATACTTTTAAATGAGTGAGCAGCAGAAAATATTGAGGATAATCCAAATGATAATATTAAAGAATCTGGTTTGGAGGTATATGTATTACATGAACCTGAAACAATTATGCCAAACCTTGAGAAGAAGGCAGAACAATAGCTAGGACAGCAAGATGAGGTGTGGAAGATGTTCTTTGATGGCTCTAGAAACAAGAATTGAGCTGGTGGGGGTGCAATGCTTGTGTCCCCACAAGGTGACAAGTATTATTCTGCTTGCATATTTTATTTTTCTTGTTCTAACAATAATGTTGAATATGAAGGTCTGATTCAGGGCTTGGAATGGGCAAGGAAAATAAAGATAAGTTGCCTTTAGGTATTTGGAGACAATGAGTTGATAGTCAATTAGGTAAGAGGATTGAATGTAACTAAAAATGATGTGCTTAAGTCTTACAAGCATAGGGTGTGGGATATGATAGAGGAATTCGATGCTTTTAATCTGATTTCTATTCCTAGGAATCAGAATAAGCACACAGATAGGTTAGCTGCAATAAGTGCTCAGTTTGATATACCTAATGATATTAAAAAAGGAAAAGTGCAACAATATGTTAAGGTTATTGTAAGGCCTTCTATTCCTGATAATAGTATTCATTGGCAAGTATTTGAGAGTGATGAGAAGGTGTTGAGATTTCTACTTGAAGAAGATGAGTTTTTTAGTGGCAAACCAAGAGAAACTTAAGCAACAATATGATGATCAAATCATTCAATTGAGGACTAACAAGCTGCCCAGGGGTCTGGTTACTTTAGAATCCATCTTCAACACTAATGATCAGCTCAAAAAGAGAAAAACTAGTATGCAGGTCAATGAGGAACATTATGAAGAGCTCGAGATATTTAAAGGTAAGCTCTTTAAAATTGGAAAAATTGTTCACAAGTAGATAGGAAAGCTTTTGTTGCCCTTTTTCAAGAATTTCAAGATGTATTTGCATGGGAATACTTGAATTTAAAGGGATTTGATCCCCAGATTTCCCAGCATACCATAAAATTAGAGTCAAATGCAAAGTCTGTTAGGAAGGAACAAAGGCCTTTAAATCCAAAACTTGAGCCCCTTATGATAAAGGAATTGACCAAGCTGATTGAGGGAGACATTATTTTTCCAATCAAGCATACCTCGTGGGTCTCTAACCTTGTACCGATTAGAAAGAAAAATGGAGAAATTAGGCTCTGTGTAGACTTTAGAGACCTTAATAGAGCCTCATTGAAAGATCATTATCCACTACCCTCTATGGAGTAGATCCTTCAAGTAGTTGTTGGTTCAGAGAGATTTTCCTTACTTGATGGTTATTCTGGTTATAACCATATTTTAGTAAAGGAAGAAGAGCAATATAAGACTACTTTCACCATAAAGTGGGGCACTATGGCCTATAAAATAATGCCATTTGGTTTGTCTAATGTTGGTGCCACCTTTCATAGGGTAATGGACATGGCATTTCAGGGGCTGATTCATACATTAGTGCTTATATATCTTGATGATATAACATTTTTTCTAAAAATGTAGAGGAGCATTTTTCCCATTTGAGAAAAGTGTTTGAGAGGTGTAGGGAGTTTAGTATATCCCTTAATCCCAAAAAATGTATTTTTTTTTGTTTATGAGGGAAAACTTCTCAGACATTTAGTGTCACTAACTCATTTGACTGCAAAATCCGATGAAAATGTCCGACGAAATATGTATAATTTGATGTATCATCGGGTGCTTGTAAAATTTGATGTGTAATTTTCAATTTTTTAAAATTTTATCCCCGATGTTCGTCGAAATGTCGGCTATCATTTTCATTGAATTTAACATGAAAAATAGAAACAAATCAAATTGTGGCTGACATAAAGAAAAGTGAGTTCGCGCCTGATTTATTGCAACAATGTTTTGCTCTACTTGAGACAATTTGTGGAGAACTAAGGACAATTTTCTTGGGAAAAATTAGAAAAAATTCAAGAAGATATCGCCAAGTTGAGGGTAGTCATTGTCTTTTTGCAGAATTCAGTTGTGAAGTCATATTTGTAGTTCCAAGTTTGAAAATCATATTTTAAAGCAACATCTCATCAGATTTCATTTTTAGAGGTTTAGGCTTTTGAGAATTTCATGTCTAGATTTTGTTGTGTGGAATCACCATAAGATCACAACCAAGGAACAAATTCTTGTGACTGTAATTATGTGATCCATAGCTCTATTGGTCATGTGGCACAATTGTGCTATAACAAATACATGATGCATTCATGTGTGACCCAAGTTTAATGTGGCTATGTTGTGATAGAAATGGAGGCACTCATATAATGTAGTTAATTCGGGTTGTATAATGTAGGTGTCAATCATCATTGGGTGCATTCAGGTTGTCTCAAGTTTAACAGGTTAGGATGTAATTATAGCATGATCGAAGAGTGATTACCTCTTGCTGCAATAAAGAGCCTATAACTCTGGTTGATATGCAGAGTGGTTGTGTTATATCAATTATTTAGTGCATTCAAGCACAACCCATGTTTAATGGGCTATTCTAGAGAGTGATCAAGATTTTCTAAACCTTATAAATGTTACTTGACATATATTTGCATAATCTGAAATTCCTTCAGAGGCTTTTGAAGTATCAATGTATCCTATATAGGGTTTAGAATGATTTCTTTTAATTAAAAAAATAAATAAATGATGTATTTCCTGTAATTAGATAATGTGGAGATCTCCTAAATCTGCCCCAGCACACTATCCTCTTTGGCATTGTATTCATTACTCCAGCTACTCGGGTTTTGCATGTGACATCTTTAATATCTTCATGACATTGGCTTTTAAATAGATCTTAGTCTTTTCTTTAATCCTTTTCATGGTAACCCTTGAGTTCCATAATCCACCTTCAATCTCTTCTAGAATGGTGTCTTAAGCTAGACTACAAATGCATATAATTCCTTCATACACTGCCATTGTTCCAAACCACACTCCTTGCCTTGCTTAAAATGTTGCCTCCATAAGCACAATAGCATGTTTTAAAATCATGGTTGTCAGTGATTGACCATTAAGGTCACCACTCTCATCATGAAGATACAATGAGATTTTGTCTTCAAACTCAAGGCATTATGCAAGATAACATTGTGAATTGTTTGTTGTATATGATTTTATTTTCTTGCACATTTACTGCTTTGCTAACTTCCTTTAAAACTAGGTATTGCACCCTCAGCTGCAATCTCAACAACTCACTCACTATCACTTGAAGATTCCTTTCACTTGAGCATCCTTCTATAAAATCAAACTCTATAGACTGCCTACTTACTACAGGGGACTCATTGTTTCATGGTATTTTAGATCTTAAGATCTTTCAACCTTATTGACACTGCTTCGCAGTCCACAAGGTATTATTCACTATTCTCCCATCTTTGATGAGTCTCAAAACACTGCTCAAACATGCAATCCACTACCTCCATTATACATTAATGGCTAAGAAGAAACAGTGAACCTATGATTACCACTGTTACTTCATTTGGACAGTCATTCCCTGATTGCATTTTCCTTGTCTAACACTACCAAAGCATTTGAAAAACCCTTAAGGTCAGCAAGGGGGTAAGGAAACTCATTGTTAAAATCTCCACTTTACTATGCAAGGTTTGAGTTTTATCTTGTCGCTGCTCGAAAACCTCTTTTTGATATCATCTCAGAGTATTTGTCATTCTTCTTACCATAGATTGCATTTACAAATGTCACTAAGCTACATAGTGTGCTTGTTATTGGCTACAATCTTTAGATTGCAAAAAAAAATTATTACCTATAATGTCTCAATCTTTTTGGTATTGCAACCTCACTAATCAGCTATAGTTATTGTTTATGTTTCTACGGAGGCCTAGGGTTTGTACCCTAATCATGCTCTTACCAATGCTTCTGTTATTTTTTATTAGGGCTCTCTCAATGTTGGGGGCCCTAGGGATAAGCTCGTCATAAGAAGTGACACATTGCATCTTTAACTAAAAGGATAAATCCTTATTGACATTAGCAATGATGATTCTGACTTGTTGCTCATTAAGAATGAGTCACTTGCTCTTACTAGCTTGCTACCTGCATCGTTGTAGGAAGTTTGCGATCAAATTCAATATTCTGATTTTAGGAGTCTTAACGGTTGGAAATCATAGTAAAATCAGAATTTAATAATTTTTGGAATTAGCATTGTAAAGTGTTTTTTGGGGTCATTAAATTTAGACTATCTTCTCTTTTGTAGAGGTGGTTGCATGCCAAATTTTTTTGGTGTAAAATATCAGAATTATTAGATTATGTTACCTATCTATGAATAAAATTATTGGAGTGTGAGTTTGATATTTTTGAAGATCTAAATGATCCAAGCTTGGTAAGAAAAATTATCAATAGGATAATATTAGTCTAGAACAAAATGAAGGAACCTTGATAGATTGTGGGCTAGATTGAAGAAAGGTTGATGGGAAATGTTATTGTCCTTGCAATAATTGCAAGGGCTTAAAGACTAAAGGCAATTTTAATCTGCTTGGTGATAAACATTGTAGGTAGCATGGTCACATTGAAGGGGGCATGATTATCATCCATTGGTAAGTTGTTCATTATATATGTTTATATTGATTGAATTTGTAAATGTTTATATCATTTAACATTTTATATATATATATATATAATCCTTGATCATGATCATAGTTTATTTGTGTCTATCATTATTATAAAGGTGCAAATACTGGGGAAGATGATATGGATTATCACAGCCCAAAGAGAATGTGGTTTACTGGCCGGGCCAGACATGGAGCTATGAATATCGAAGATGAAGTTAATGATCCTATGAAAAAAGATGATCATGCACCAGAAAATATAGTTGAAGATGATGGTACGAATACATTGATCTATGACACATTTAGTGGTAGAGCTGATCATGATGATCAAGATGACTTTGATGATGTTCATGATTTACCTGTACTTGACAAGGCATACGAGCCCCTTTATGAAGGCTCCGAAACAACTCTTCTATCTACTGTATTATTGTCATTGAACTTGAAGGTTATGAATGGTTTATCAAACATAACAATCTCACAGATGTTAAGGTATGTCATATATGTCATCTTTTTTCATCTATTTTAATTGTTGTTAGTTCATCACTAGTAAATAAAGGATGAAATGTGTACCATTAATATTATTTATATGAACAAATTATTTTTTGTTGTAGATTGATTGGTGAATTTTTGTTACCATCATCAAATATTTTACCTCGCTCATACTGAGATTTATCTACCATTATGAAATATATCAGAATGGAGTATCAAGCAATAGATACATGTCCCAATGATCATATTATATATCATAAACAACAGAAATTTGCAATAGAATGCCCAGAATGTCATATCAGTAGATATCAAACAGATCAACTAACAAAAAAGGTGCCTTGCAAGGTTCTTCGTTTTATTCCCATTATTCCATGTATGCAACGATTATTTAGGTGTGAAAGCTTAGCGCAATTTATGGATTACCATGCACGAAATAGAAGTGGAGATGACATTCTTCGAATGCATGTGGATGGTTTTGCATTTAGGGATATAGAGGAAAAATGGCCACACTTTAAAGAAGAACCTCGTAATCTCAGGCTTTCATTGGGAGCGGACGGTGTCAATCCATTTGAAGAGTTGAGATCTATTTACTCAGCGTGGCCTATTTTTGTTATCAACAATAACATTCCTCCATGGATGTCAATAAAGAGGGATCACATAATGTTGTCAATAATTGTTCCAGGTATTTTTTTACATCAATTTTCTTTAACGTAGTAGCATCTCATTTTTCTTATTTGTTGCGTAATGACTAATATTTTTTTCATTCAATAGTCATGTACATTAATTTATATATATTGCAGTAAAATGGCTATAATAATTATGTGATGTTTATGTTCATTCAACTAGGTAAGTACCAAGTTAAAGATATGAATGTATATATCGAGCCTCTTATCGACGAGTTACTAAAGTTATGGAATGGCGTCACTATGTATGACGTATCTAGACCAATAGGACAAAGACAATTTCAATTCCATGCAATGCTTGTATGGAAAATTCATGATGCCTCAGGGCTAACACATTTTTGTGGTATGTTATAACGTTGGACTGTACTTTAACAATATTTAATTTGATGGTATGTGACATCGCATGTTTTTAAAATAATTCATTCAATATATATAATTATAAAAATTGATATATTTAATCCAATTATATATGATCCTGTAGGTCTTCAAACAAAGGGAAAATTTGCATGTCCAATTTGTGGTCCAAAGATGAAGTCTTGTCATTCAACAAGTTTAGGAAAGCAGGTGCTTGATGAGTATAGGAACTTTCTCCATATAAACCATAAGTATCAAACTACTAAAAAATATTTTTTCAATGGGAAATAGGAGACTACATCAAAACTATGAAGAATGACACTTCGCCTGTGGAAGTTGGAATATAATAGAATTAATCATCAAGGTTATACATCAGATCAAATTGTTTATCTATCATATATGATATGTTTTGAATTTATACTTTATATTGTGTTGTGTTTACTCAAAGCGCTGTAATTCGACAATGATTGTCGCTTAATTTTAACTTATATGCTTCATTAAGGTCGCCAAAAGCATTAACACCGCCTCATTGTGGGACTGAAAAAGTTATCCTAGACAATTTAGTAGGTTGCTCTAATATGAGTAGCTACAAATTCTGCATTTGTTTGATACAATGCATATTGGAAAGAATATAACAAAATTGTTATGAAAAATATTGGATGGAAGGTATGACAAAGAAAAACAAAATTTGCGACATTCAGAAGCCAATCATGAAATGCCATTCAATTAAATAGCCATGGAGACCAAATTAATATAAGTTCTCTTCCTTGGTTATTAATAGAGCAACAAAACAATGCTATAAAAGAAGTCATACAAAAAAATTGATTTCCCATAAGATTTGCTGCAAACATAAACAATATAATAACAAGGAAAGGTGAATTTGGGTCGTGAATGAAAAACGATGATTACTGGCATACCTCTACAAGGAATATTTGTATATTATATACACTTGTATAATGCCTTTTCAATGTACAGGTTTACTACTTTTGGAAAAATAATAAAATATCATTTTATAATTGTTGCAAGATCGCCTCTACCTCATCTCCAGATGAACTTGACAAAAAAATGTCAAGCAAAGTTATATATGATCTTGAAAATACATGAGGTAAGTAGTAGTGAGATTTATTCTAATCTATTGTATACATCTTTATACCTGCCATTTTTTATCACTTGTTATGTAATAATATACTATATATACATTTTGTTAAATCTCATTAATATATTTGAGCCTTGAATCACTTGTAGATGGCTGTCATCTAATAAATCCATAAAGAAGATATAAATTATTGGAAGAGAAAAATTCCTCATCTAATGTGTGAAATGCAAAAGTGTCTACCTTCAACATTTTTCAATGCACAAGAACACTACCTCATACACCAGGTTGAGGAGATTGAATTGTGTGGACCTATACACATAAGGTCAATGTGGATGGTTGAGAGGCACTTGAAATTTTTGAAGGCTTTGGTTAGACAAAGCACAAATCTTGAGGGTTCTATGGTGGAGGGATATATGGTATACCAGACCATGGTGTACATTAGTGAATATCTTCCTAAGTTTGCAGTAAAGATCCATGTAGATCGCATTTGGGATCCCAACTCCGCCAATGTACCAAGGAGTAAATTCTCCGATGGCCAAAGGGTAGATTGGAGGAAAGTGAGAGGTACTATAAGATGGTCATGGAGATTAATTGGAATACATTTTACATATGGTTTTTATGTATATTGTACTTATTTAATTTTTAATCTTCAATATACATCAATTATAAATTAAGGTCATATACTGTGATATTTAACTAATTATACGTCGTTTGTGAATTTTTTTTTTTTATATAGTTGGTCGAGAGTGGGATGCACTACATTTGTACATCACCAACAATCTTGATTGGATGACGGTATGGATTGAACGATGTCAACAATCTGGTCACGCATTAACATGGGAAGGTGTGGCTTCATTGGTTAAACAAACTCATCGTAATGGAGATTCCAATGTTACACAAAGGGAAATTGATTTAGCATATGGTTTAAGAGATAAATAGGTACGCATAAATATATTAATCACCCATATTATTTAATTATTTTCTATACATTTGGCTATATATGTTGAGATTTTGTTTTCTTTGCATACATTCGCCAAGAATAAATATGTTTATCAACTCATTTATATTGCAATAATTTTACATGTTTGACATATTAGGTGGTGCACTACAGAAGCATGGTGCAATGGTCATAAATTTCAAATCAAAATGTTGGATGACATGAAGAAAACTTGTGATTCTGGTATAACTGTAGTCTTTCAAGTGACTAATGTTTCATCTAGAAGCGACATACAATCAAAAGTCTCAAAAAATTGATACTATGGGATTTTGGATGATATATTTGAGTGTGACTTTAAGTCCTTCAGATTAATTTTGTTCGTCATCCTATGGTATAGGCTATGATTGAATGAAAATGATCCTAAGAGAATTGTTATTGAACATGATAATGGATTTACAATGGTTAATACAAGGTTGCTCGAGCGAGCTAGAAATGAGCCCTATGTTCTTCCAAGCCAATGTGAGTAGGTATTTTACTCAGAGGTTCCAGGTAAACCAGGTTGGTCATTTGTTGTTAGAAATGATCCAAGAGGAAGGCCGGAAAAGTATAATGTGGTGGAAGAAAAAGATACCAAATAACTAGAAGATGATGTAGATGATGATCAGGATCAACAGTTAGTTAATGATGTCTCTGACGAATATGTCGAAGAGGAGGAACTAGATCATGATGATGTAGGAGTTAATGTTCATGAAGATGATATCCATGTGGATGATGACATTATCGAAATTGATATCGATGATGATGATGATATGACCAATCCTTACAATGTCGAATCTGGATTGGATGATACAGACAAAGAGTTGGATGAAGAAGAAGATCAATGGCATTGAAATGTATAAGTTATGCGATTATATTATCTATTTGATATTAATTTCTTGATAGAATTATATTTGACTTATGTGGTTACATAATTAATTCATGATGTTTTTAATTTTTATGCCATTACATAATTAATTTAATGATGTACTTTTTAATGTTTGAAAGGTCAAAAAATTAAAACATTTTAATAGTGATGTTAACAACCTTGAAATTAGTGTGTTTTATGTTTCATGTAATCATAAAAGATTAAAAAGTCAGTTGTAGACGTGGTTGTTCAGTGGTTGATGTGTAAAGGCCTTTAAAAGGCATATAGTGATCATTGTAATGGTTGTTGATGGTTGAGGATTTAAAATACAAGTTTCACATTTTAAACAGTTTTCCAAAATTTTCTTGTATTTTTCTGCGTTACAGCACTGCACGCATCACATGAGCTTATAGATGATGCAAAACTAATTTCAGCCACACGATATGTGTTGCATTTTATTTAACCTGATTTGAGGGCTTAAGGCGTTGATTTGAGTTAGAAAGCTTCATTTCTTTGCATACAGCCCGGTTACCCTATTTTTGAGGGTTTTGTAGTCCAAACATGATATAAAGGGGCTCTTACACTTTTTGTGATTACTGTAGCTTGTAGAAGAGGCCCCATGGATACTGTTGTAATTGTAGGATGCATGAATAAAGTGTAGGATGATAAATAAAGAAGGTATAGCTGCTGTCCTCAAGAGTTTTGTGAAGAAAAATATGTGAAATAAGAGGTTCAAGCCTAGGTTTCAACAAAACATGTATGGGAGATATGATTTTATGAATTTTTATCCATGTGCAGACATAATGGGTTTTTTATGAACACTGAATATAAATGATACACACACACACACACACACACACACACACACACACACACACATATGTATGTATGTATGTATGTATATGTATTTTTAAATGTAAATGTAAATACAATTACTAAATGCTCTCCTAGAACAATAAATGCAACATATCATTAAAGAAATATATATCTATGTATATAAATGTGTATTTCTAAATGCAAGTGTAAATGCAAAGAACATATAGTTTTTTAGTGTTATAGATACAACATATCCATAAATTAATGTAATTGAAATTCTAAAGTCTTCAACAC
>VDFB02368265.1:66195-188605 GCA_007258455.2 Sequoia sempervirens | reverse complement strand
ATATAAGCATACATGTACATACAAACATATAAATATATAAACATACATTGAATAGAGTAGCATTTAACATAAAGCAATAAATAACACGTGTACGTTATACTACGCTCGTGTTATGTCTTGCTAGACATACTCCCCACAAACAAAAAAAACCATGTCAAAACTGAGATATAACGTGCGCGTGTTATAACACACACATTTTATATATTTCTTTGGGAATCCCCAAGCCTTGGGATTGGTATTTTCCTTGGAATACCAAACCAAAGGCTTGGAGGGCATTCTCAATGACTAGAGACATGTTTTTGTAAATTCTACAATTTTTCACATAATTGGGTTCGTGCTCACCATCAAGATTGCACATGGTTCAATATCAAACAAATCAAACATCTAGGTCATGTTAGGGTCTCTTTTAGCTATCCAACGATGCAATTTTTTCATGTTATGAAAATGTTAAGCCTTTCATCTATAATTCATTTTGTTTGTATGTCTCTTTTTTGGCAAAAAGCAATGTTTGGTGTTTTTTTCGTTATAAATTAAACGTTCATTGAAATTTCAAATAAATTACATTTTTAGAAACTAGACTCCATTCTACATTTAAAAAAAAAAAAAATCAATTAGTTTCCAAAATTTGGGTATACGGCCCAAAATTTGTTTTTCCAGTATCCGCCGAAATTAGTAAAATCAAATATTTATTAAAAATATCAAAAAATAAATCTCAACTTCACATACTTTTATTACTTCTAATCGTATCAATTTTAAAAATATTAAAAAAAAGTTCATCATACAAGGGTCGTACAAGAGTTGCTATGTTATGTTTTTTTGACAAAAACAACACCAATTTGTGTACGTCCCTCATTTGAACCCTTTAATCTCAACCATTTTCAAAATAAATTAGTAGTTTAGAAAGTAGACTCGGAGCACTTTGATCCTTGTTTGTGTTCCATCTCAAAATTTTGAGTGTAACTATCCTCAATTTCACGTCCAAAGTCAGTATTTCTTGATTTTATAAAAAAGTTGTCCACTTAAGTCCCCTTTTTGGGAACCATCTTTGTGCACTTACCCATATTCATGTGTCTATAATAAACTCATACATATGAGTGAATACATACATGAGTATACATAGGTAAACATACCTACGCATGCTCATGGACGGATTACCCATATGCATGGGAATACCGATTGGACTAAGGTGACATATATACATATATACACTTTGTGTATATATGTTGATCGATGGATATATGAGTATGAGTATTTTTGTAAAGGTATAATATATATACATAATATTATATATATGTATGTATGTATGTATGTATGTATGTATGTATAAAATAGTATAGCTACATATATATTCATATATATTTAATTATAATTGTGTATATATAAAATATATACGCAATGTTATTCAACATATAATATATGTTTGATAATCGACAATTAATGTATTTGATAACTATGTGAAAGGAGTATATATATTACAAAGAAAATATATATATATATATATATATATATATATATATATATATATATATATATTGTATTATAGAAAAATGTATCCCTTTTACATTTTCAAACTTAATTTGGAATTAATGTTAATTTGGACTTAATTGTGCCTTATTTTAGTGTTACAAAGTGTACCCCTTTACACTTTCACACTTATTTATGGCTCCTTTAATTAATTGAGCTTAATTTTCCTTAATTGGCCCCTTAATTCATTTTCCAAGTGTATTTAATTGCATTTTCTGAAGAGGAAACCAAACATTTATTAATTCCTTAAGATAACACTTCTCATTGAGTAATGTTTGTCATAGGGTTAGGGACCTACGACCCATTTTCCCATGGGTGAATGGGTCCCCCTTTACACATAAGACCTAAATTTAAATTACGTTTGGGAAATTAAGGATACATATATATAAATATAAGGTTATTTCACCATTTTAAATCCTAGAAAAGTAATTCAAGAACCTAGCAAGTTTATGAGATTTCAAGAGAAATTCAAGGCATTCAAGAGAAGACTTATTGTAGCAATGAAGATCCAAATGTCATATCAAAGTCTTCTTGCATCATACATGTTTGTGGAGCTAATATGATTATGTAGGTTTCATGATCCATTCAAGCATTCAAAGTATTATTTAAAGTCAAGATTCAAGGTTCAAGATCCACATCCATTGAAGTCATTTCATACAAGTTGCAGTTTTACATTCCAAGGCTTATTCAGGGGTTTGGTGAGTTGTGGCATTGATTTTTTCATTCATCATTCCTTTCATGCTATTTTATTTCATTTCAAGGTTTGATTACCAAAATGAGATTTGATCAAGGTAGACCCACATTCACCACAAACAAAACATTTTTTTGTCTTGATTTATGTTTATAGATTTAGGTGGAAAAAATATTGAACATCTCTTGAAGAGAAAATTTGGAGAACTTTTCAAAGTAGCAAAAGTTGTCATCTCATGGAAAATCACTTACAAAAATTATTTCTGGCTTTCCAAACCTTAAATTTGGACAAATTAGAAGATTCATATCTGTAGCAAAGACTCCTAAAAGTTGTAGATAAACCCTAACTCAGGACCCATTTTCCCCTGGGCAAAAGAGTCCTAGATCAACTTTAGAAATTAACTTTTGGTGACTGGTAAACATCATTTTTCCCTTTTGTGATCTATGATTTCATTTATGGTTCTACTTACTTTGAGTTTCATCTAGCTATTCCAAGTGTTAGATTGCAATTTGGTGTTGATTTACTATTTTTAGTTTTTCTCCCCAAAGTGTTGTTTGACCAGGACCCCCATCTTGTCATAGAAAGGAAATATATAGATTCATGCTTTCATTTAATTCACCTAAGGGTTGATAATCATTTTATGGTGTGCATCTCATTTTCTAATTAATTGAGGAAGAATAGTTCCATCATTGACACAACCTCACATACCCTATTTTTCTTCTTTTCATTTTGGTGAACTTCATGTGAATCGAAGACACAACCTTTTGATTTAACTTGGATGATGATAATGAAACTACTATGATTGATGAACAAGTGCATAATGAGTTGAATTCATTTTTTTCTTCTTCTATTAGCTTAAATGATCATCCTCCTATTTAAGAGAGTGTTGAACTTGGTGCTTGTCCTAGTTTGGCACTTGATATTGTCCCTTTGGCTAGTTGTCCACCTTCCGCATATACTAAATAAGATTGGGATGTGGATGACCTACTATAGGTTGACTCGCATATGCCTTACTAGTCTTGTTATTCCTTTTCATGTTCTTTGTGATTTCATGTATGTAATGTGATCCTCCATATTATTCTATTTGATGTATCTCTTCATGTGCATTCCTCTATTTTTATCTACATTCTTCTATATGTCACGTAAACATTTATCTTTTCTTTGTCTTGTGTTTTCCTTTTGGGGATGACAAAAGGTGTCGAGAAATTTAGGTCTCTTCCATGTTGACCCAAAAGCTTTCTCTTTGTTTTTGCTCTCTATGTTTCATTCTTATTATTTTGCGAGTATTTGGGAAATGATGACATTTTTTATCTCTATAACAATATTGTAGCAAAGATATAATGACCCCAAATCCATAGATTCCTTATGTGTTTGGGATTTCATTTTGGTAAGAAACCCCTTCCTCTCTCTTTTTTTCATGATGTAGCTTCATTTGGAAACATATGACTTGGCATAGGGCTTTCCAAATAAGCTCTCATGTATCCTTTATGTATTATAATTGATTATTGGCTACTTTAAAACAAATTTCTCATAGCAATGGTGTTAGCAATTTCTTTAAAGTGGGGGCATACAGTGGCATTATTGTTTTTGAAATTTTTGACATTCCTTATGTTTCATTGTGCAATTTTCTTTCTTCTTGTGATGTGACTTTTACTTGTTGGTTTCATTGGGTTTGATGTCCTCCAAGGGCATGATATTTCTTGGCATAAAAATTTCCTCTTAGTGGTGATGCTACCTGTTGCATTCCCTAAGATTGTGAATCTTTTATCCTTGACTTGTCCTCTCTTGGAGACATTAGGCATGATGTTCCCTAAGAGGAGGCCTTACATGAACTAAGCAAGATCCATTTGAACAAAACCTTTATTTTTATTTTGTTCATAAGTGTTTAGCATAATCCAACTTGTTAACCTTATGAAGCTCGAAGTTTTATTTTTTAAATTGTGGTGCCTTAATGAAATTATCATAGGGATAGCTTTGGTATGGTTAGTATGATGAAAGCCTATAGACCTAGCATGAATTTATCATTGTATGGTGACAACATGTAGACCTGGCATGACTTTCTCACTTAGCCACTTTTTGGGGGCTCACCTAGTGGACAACCTAAGGTTCCATTAGCCTAGAGTGAGCGTGCATTGTTGTTTGCATAGTGTACATCACATTTCACTTGTGAAATTTTTTGGATAAACAACTAAGATGTGTTCCACATCGCATTGGATAGTTAAGGCTTGATCCACCCTTTTCTTTTGGACAAACAATCGAGATGTGCTCCACATCACATTGGATAGTTAAGGCTTGATCTGCCCTTTTCTTTTGGATGACAAATAGATGAGACATGTTCCATATCACATTGGGAAGTTAAGGCTTGATCCACCCTTTTCTTTTGGACAAATAGATGAGGTGTGTTCCACATTGTGTTGGACAATCGAGGCTTGATATTCCTTTTATGTTTTTACTTTCCTTTCTAGTCTTTGATGTGGTATGATTGAGTAATCTTTTTGTTGTTGCATACACATGTTTTGAATGTCTACTTTAGTGTGATTTTGATGCAAGGTCATCCTCTCACTAAAGTGGGGGCTAAATGTAGTGTAGAAAAATGTATCCTTTTTACATTTTCACACTTAATTTGGAATTAATGTTAATTTGGGTTTAATTGTGCATTATTTTAGTGTTGTAAAGTGTACCCCTTTATATTTTCATACTTATTTGGGGCTCCTTTAATTAATTGAGATTATTTTTTCCTTAATTGGACCCTTAATTCACTTTCCAAGCCTATTTAATTTCATTTTCCAAAGAGGAAACCTGACATTCATTAATTCCTTAACATAACACTTCTCATTGAGAAATGTGTGTCCTAGGGTTAGGGACCTAGGACCCATTCACCTATGGGAAAATGGATCCTCCCTTAGAAATAGTACCTAAATTTAAATTATGTTTTTAGTGGTATTTTAGCATATTCAAATCTATATTCATATTTTGGCTTGCGATATTTGACTTTCAGGAAATTAAGGATACATATTTATAAATATAAGGTTACTTCATCATTTCAAATCCTAGAAAAACAATTCAAGAACCTACAAAGTTTATGAGATTCCTAGAGCAATTCAAGGAATTCAAGAGCATATATATTGAATATTTATTGCAGCAATCAAGATCCAATTGTCATATCAAATTCTTCTTCCATCAAATTCTTCTTCCTAGTCATCCCTTTGATGACTGGGGCATCGTTCCCAATCTAACCATCTTCTTTTGGGTTCTATATTTTAATATTCTTTGAAATGATGCTACTTCGTAACACCATTTGAAAGAGGGGAAAAATGTAGACATCCAAATTTGGACACCTAATTTATCCAAATTTATCGCTTTTCATCTAAACATCCTCTTATCTGAGTTAATTAAGTAATATTACTATTATTTAATTAATACCCTTAATTCTGCCAAATCCCTAATGTATTTAATTAACAATTAAATACCTTACCATCCTTAATCGCCTTTTCATCAAATGAATTAAATAAATAATACATTTATTTAATCCCTCACATGTCATTTTCATATAATCCATCTCCTAATCCCTTCATTAGGGATGTGCACACGCCTAATCCTTGATTAGGATGTGTCACATCCTCCAACTTTTGCAAGTTCGCTTCTAATCCTCATTAACATCTAATTATTCTCTGATTACTGATTAGTTAAGCCTAATCAGTACCTTGGCCAACTCTCCCCATCCCCCAAGGAATTTTTAATTCCTTTTTATTCACCCTAAGTTCCCCTCTTCCCCATGTGAATTTTTAATTCACATTTTATTCCTCCTAGAATCCCCTTTTCCCATGCATCTTCTAGAATCTGTGACTTGTCATATCAAGTCACATGTGGCAAACTCCCACCTTTTTGGAGACCCTCTCTTATCCACTAGATTCTCCCAAGTATGTGAATTTTTAATTCACATTTATTCCTCCAAGGAATCTTCTCATCTCCCAATGTACTTCTAAGGTACATGTCCTTTGTACACATCATGTACCTCCCTTCCACCTCACTTCCACATAATCTTATCCTTGGCCATCTCACATTGCACATGTCAAGATGTGAGGGCTTGTGAGTCCTCAACTCACCGTAGCCCTACATCCTGACCTTGGTGGCTCAATCTCAACCATTGAATTCTCTAGAGAATTCAAATTCCTCTACAAATACCCCCTCTTCTAAGGCATTAGACAACACTTAGCCATTTAACAACCTTATGCTGTCATTTTGTGCACTCATTTTTCTCTCATCCAGCCATCTATTTAGCCATTTACATTTGCATCCCACAATCTAGTTAATCTTGAATTTAGCTACATCAATAGCCATCTAAGGAGCATACAAAGCAATCCAAATCAAGGGCCAACCAAGGAATTTCAACAGCAAAGAAGGTATAATCATTTTTTAACCTTTATTTTACCTTTTTTCTTTACTTTATCATTTCTTAGGCTAATCTTGAGGTGTCCCTTTATGTTTTCTTTCATTGCATTATTGATATTTTTGCATATTTAGGGTTGATAAACATTTAGGATCACAATTACCAAAATGGGGTTTGACCAAGGTAAAACCCATTCACCAAAAACAAAACATTTTTCCCTCTTGATCTGTGTTTACATATTTATGTGGAAGAAATCTTGAAGATCTCTTGAAGAGAAAATTTTGAGAACTTGTCAAAGTTGCAAAATTTTTCATAGAAGTTGTCATCTCACGGAAAATTACTTACATAAATTATTTCTAGTTTTTTGAACCTAAAATTTGGACAAATTGGAAGATTCAAATCTGTAGCAAAGGCTCCCAAAAGTTGCAAACCATAACTCAAGACCCATTTTCCCCTGGGTAAATGAGTCTCAGATTAGCTTCAAAAATTGACTTTTGGTGACTAGTAAACATCATTATTCCCTTCTTTGATCTATGATTTGATTTCTGGTTCTACTTATTTTGAGTTTCATCTAGCTATTCCAAGTGTTATATTGCAATTTGGTGTTGATTTACTATTTTTTAGTTTTTCTCCCCAAAGTGTTGTTTAACTAGGACCCCTCTCTTGACACAAAAAGAAAATATGTATATTCACACTTTGAATTGATTCACCTAAAGGTTGATAATTATTTTATGGTGTGGATCTCATTTCCTAATGAATTGAGGAAGAATAGGTCCATCATTGATAGAACCTCACATACCCTATTTTTCTTCTTTTCATATATATAATATATAATTTATAATCATCTAAGATATTGATAAACAACAAGACATAGTGCTATGGCATATATTAGTAAAGCGCTTTAAATGAAGCATGGGCGCATAAGGTGATGCCATGTTAATGCATTTCAAAGTAGAAACCCGTGCATAAAACAAATCAACGACCTTATTTCAACCAAGTATAAGAAACACACATGAAATAAAGGTGTTTGTTTACACGCTGCAAAGTGAAGTGCCCATATTTAGCAAAGTGGAAATAGTCTACCCACACTCAACATGGGTGCCAACATATGAAATGTGGTGCTAATGCAAGTAAATGAATCTGACAAGAAGTATTTTTGTTTTTCCTAAGTTTGAAAGTGCTAAATATCAAGAAAGTAATGTGGACTTTATCAAAATAAACTTGGGTAGCCATAAGTAAGAAGGAATTCAAATATGTGTTACCAAATAGGGAACTTGCTAGTTAGTTTGTTTTCTATTTGAATCGATAAAAGTGTCTTGTTGTCCCTTGAAACAATCGATGTGGCCATTTGAATGGTGAGGACTATTATGTGTTGCAAACCTATAAGTTATTTAAATAATGAGTTGTTGCATGTGGTTATAAAGGTGGAAAAATTATTAGCTTGTTTGTAGCCTTTGGTTGCTCACATTTTAGTATATATAGACTAAATCATCTCTACCAAATTCTAAACTTTCTTTAACTGACACCCTATTTTTAGTTGGTACTGTATTTCTATGCTTGAGAGTTAGAGAGTTGTCTTGCTATTTTGCATTTGTGATTGTTGAGAGAATTAGTGAGAGGTTAGAAGAGGGAATTAAGTTGATCTTGGAGGAAGTAGCAAGCAGGCTTGAGGAATTGAGCTAGGAAGGGAGTTTAATCAATTACAAGAATGCTAGTTTCTATCCCTTTGTCATTTATGTTGGAAAGTTCAAATAGTTTTGATTACTATGTTGGAAAGGAATGGTTTTGAATATGTTGCGATGCTTGTACATGCTTGCATGTTTCTTGGTTGTTTATTATGTTGGAGAAACCTATCATATTGGTTTATATTTATATAGATGTGTATGTACCCTATATATGGGAGTTTGAATGAATGCAATGTATTTATACTATACGTAGTTGTCATCGCTATAGGTAGGTTGTCTATATCATGGGTAAACCCACAAAAATGGTTTACAATTCTAGTGAGGAAGAAAAATTGCAAAAAATGCCCCCATGGAAAAAAAATCATTTTTGGGGGTTTGAGTGAACCCAAAAGGGGTTCACTAGAACCCCCTTCGAGTGAACCCATTAAATGCTAGGTCCCACATTTCCCAAAAAATAAAGAAAAATTTTTAGGAAAGAGGGTTCGGCCAAACCTAGGGTTCAAGCAAAACCTCCAAGGGGTTCTGGATCGTGAATTCCCCCTTTTCCCCTTTCTCCCCCTTCTTTAGCATCAAAAATCTCCAAAATTTCCTTCAAGATCAAGTTGAGGATGAAAATGAAGGACTCTCACGCACTAACCTGATCATGGTAGCCCCCGAAAGAGCTATCCAATGAATATAAAATTTTAATATGTTTTGTTTTTATTATGTATTTTATTTTTAGTAGATTATCAAAATAAAAATTTCAAAAATATTAGTGCACTAGATATTGAATTCTTTGATTCAACAAAAAAAAAGCATTTCTCTACATACAAAAGGTTATGTTAATGTATGGGACGGCCCACCTAAGGTTCCACTTTGAAACCTGACATGAAAAAATATTCAATAAAACATTCTATGAAACCAAATGAAAGCACCAGATGTCAGTAAAGCCATAAATCTAAACCTCAAAAAAAATAGAATTTTAACCTTCATGGAAAAAAAAAATTATGTTGTATACTTATGAGCTGCCAATTCTGAAAAATGGTGTTTCTATTAAAAAACCAGTTTTCAAAGAAGAAGGGTGCGCAAATCTACCGGCAAAAATTCCTCAAAAAATACTTCAGGGAATCTCATATAATGTCGGCCAAACCACCGAAGCCGGTACTCATTCCCAAATCGTAAATGCCTAGTCACTGCATGGTGCTTGAAAAGTGTGAAGATTTAGTTTTAAAAAATCAGTTCAGTGTCCAATTTGGCCAAAAATTGTAAACCAGTATTGTGGGATCACCCCTAGACGTATGTAGCATAAAGTAAGAAGTTTCTAGAATCGCTTTGGTAGTAAAGTAATTTTGATTATGAGTTGTTAAGTCAGTTATTCTTGGGGTTTGTCTAATCCATGAGAAAGGGGGTAACCTAGATATAGAGTATGAATGGTCATAAAACCTAATCAAGCTAGGAAGGTGGGTGAAATAGATGACTCTTGCTTGAAATACTGGGTGATGAATTCCTTAACCAAAGTAGTGTAAGTAGCCATTATTTACACTATCAATTCACTGAGATCTAGGTTTACATACTAGGTAGGGATAGTCATACATGTAGGTTGTAGCCATTGTATGACAACTCTAGATATGTAGGAAACAACACCATACTTAGAAAAGGCTAGAGTTATGAGGTTACCAAACCAATCTCTTCATCAAAGGGTAGGGCCATCTCACCAATTTGGTAGATGTGTGGGCGACTATAGTAAGTTTGTGGTTGGCAGAAAAGTGTTTGAGTGATGCTTCTCCTCACATGTAGTTGGCGACCAAGATTTGAGGAGGATATTTTGCACCATTTGTACTTTCTATAATCAGTAAGCTTGTTGAAGCTATGTATGTAAACTTCTATCCATCTTTATAGAAATTGTGAATGTGAAAAGTCATATTGAGATTATGTATCACCAATACTTGTGTTAATGAAAGGAATTCTTTAGTATGCAATGAGAATATTTGAAATATGAACTTCAAATGTGCATTGACTATTAAAAGTAAAAGAAAATTTGTATTGCTCTTACAGTTTAGATGCATAAACTATTCACTTGTGGGTAAAACATAGTCAAATTATTGGGTAGAACAATGGGCATGTTACACATGGTATTAGAGATACCAAGTTCAACTCTAGAACCTATGTATTCTCTATGTTTCCAACCCAACATTATATGAGCCTAATTTTTGGGAATTCTTATGTCAGGATGGTGCATCTCAGGATGACTACAAGAAAGTCAGTTATTGGTAATGAGCACTACCTATGGGGCAAGAAGGAAATATAAGTTTCCCTTGTTTGAACCATTGAGGGAACCAATCATGACAATGCCATTTGGCTAAGTGATATTGAGACTATTAGTCATGCCCTTTCATGAATCAATCTAGAGAAAAGAAGGATGAGAGAGGCTTCCAACTTCAACCTTTTACCTTCTTTCTCCCCAGCCAAGTCAGACTCTTTATCAATTTCTAGGGATATTCCCTCAAAATGTAGTGTTAGTCCAACAATGATATTTAGGGACCCTCATGTTATACCTATGGAAGAAGTTGTTGTAATAGCCTCAAGTGGTGAATCAGAGGAGTATGTTCCCTGAAATTATGTATTTGAGGATAGGTCTAAGGGATATTTTCCTTTTGATGAAGTATATGAGAAAAAAATTAAGAGATATACCTCATGTAGCTATGTATTAGAAAGTGAATCCGAGGGATACTCTCCCTTAGACTATCTGAATAGCCATTCCATGTAAACTTAAGGATGTTGAAATCCTTTTTAATCTTAATGAAAAACATGTTTATGGAAAAACTTGTGTATAAGTTCTTTATGGAATTCCTTATATGAATGGTTGTTCTTTTAATATTTTTAGAACATTAAGAAAAATTTCTTATAGCTAATTAAATGAACCTCTAGGTATAAATATTCTCGAGAAAAATGGTTAGGAAAAGAACTAACATTGGGGGAATTCAAGAAGTAGGTCAAGGTACTGGGAATGTTGAAGCTAAATTGGACTGCATCTTGGCTATAATGGATGAAACAAGAACAAGGATCGAAAACCTTGAGAAAGAGGTAAGGGGGGAATAAAGGGAGGAACAAGAAGTTCCAAATAATGATGAGGAAGTTCCTAACAATGAAGAAGAAGGGGAGAATTCTCATGATCACACCCACTCTAGTGAGCATGAGGATGAGGAGTCATAGTTAAGGTTAGATGGAACTAAAAGGAAACGATTGGAAAATGAGTTATCCCATGACATGAGGAAGATCACGCCTCCAAAGTTTGAAGGTAGTACTACTGTGGATGTGGATGAGGCAAGGCTTATGGAGATGGAAAAGTACTTTGAGATTAGGAATTACTCTGAAGTCACTAAAGTCATTTGGGGAGCCTTTCAGTTGGTTGTTCAAGCATCCAAATAGTGGATGAATAAGAAGATGGAGCTTGGGATTAGTTCCTTGAGGATAACAAGGAGTGATTTCATAGAGATTTTCAAAATCTAAAGCAAGAAGATTCTAGAGAATGAATATTGGGAAAAGTTCACTTGCCTCCTGAGAAACGTACCCATGTACCAAAAGGATGAGTAATTCTGAATAAGGAAGTTTATTATGAGTCTCAATTCCCAAATAGGTGGTGAAGTAGATGTGCATGGTCTTGCTACCATGGAATTGGTGTATGAAAATGGTATAAGCAAGAACAAAAGCTTAAGTCTATTTCAAACTAACGAGAAAGGAATAGAAATAAGTTCAATTTGGCTTAGGCTAAACAAACTTCAAAGAGACCTAGTGAAGGGAAATGTTTTCAAAAGAAAGGGGACAAGGGACCCAAATAAAATTGGAATTAACCAAGAAGTGACCAAAGAGGAAGCAACAACAACAACAACTTCAACAACAATATTGGAGGGAATTTTAGTAACTCTGGAAGACCTGCGAAAAAGAAGGGACCAGTGAAAGGATGTTTTACATGTGGGGGAGATTACTTTGCTAATCAATAACCTAATAGGATACATGTGGGGGAGATGCTTTACATGGGAAATATATTCCCCCACAAAAATTTGTGTTACAACAAAGGATACATGATGAAATAGACAACCAAAAAGCAGAGGACTAAATTACCTCAGTAGAAGTCTTAGGTATTTTTTCTGGCACTCCCATCTCAATTTGAATAGATACTGGTGCCATGAAATTTTTTATTTCTCCTAGAATAGCAATTCAAATGTCTATAAAGGTTGGTTTTATGGAAAAATCTTGGATTGTTGAATATGCAAACCAGACAAGAGCTGAAGTAAATCAATGTCTATTTGAAGCAAAGGTTGAACTTTAAGTTTCTCTATAAAGGTGAATTTATACGTAGCCCCCTTAGGTTCTTATGATGTCATCTTAGGGATGAATTGGATATGGAATCATAAGGCCAAATTTTATTTCCATGCTAAAACCGTAGAGTGCTTAGATGGTCTAGGTAACTGGGTGTCATTGCAAGGAACATCCAGAGAAGTTAAACCGTGACATATTTCAGCTGTGAAAATGCATAGGGCGAAAAAGAAAGGTTGTAAACTCTTCACAGTAAAAATGGAAAACCTTGAGGAATACAAGGAAGCCATTATTCAATATGATGTTATATGTATTAATGAACCTCAAGATCACCAAGAAGTTAAAGAAGGAGAGGTGGTGGAAACAGGAAATTCAAATATAGAGAAATATCATGTCCTACGATAATTTGCGGATGTATTTCCAGATGAACTACTTGGATTGCCTCCCAAGAGACTATTTTATTTATCCATTGACATAGTCCCCAGGTTAGAACCTATATCCAAAGTACCATATAGGATGACCACAACAAAATTAATGGAGTTAAAGGCACAATTAGAAGAATTGTTGTCTAAAGGACTAAGAAGACCCAATGTTTCACCCTGGGGAGCACCATTGATCTTCGTGAAGAAGAAGGATGGTTTACTATTCTTGTGTATTGACTATCAATTGCTTAACAAAGCAATGGTAAAGAATAAGTATCAATTTCCACTTATTGATGATCTCTTTGATCAGATGTAGAGAGTGGTAGTGTTTTCAAAGATTGATCTACATTCTAGTTATCATCAACTAAGAATCAAGGATGAAGACATTTTCAAGAAAGCTTTTAGGACTAGATACAGTCATTATGAGTTCGCAGTCCTACCTTTTAGACTCACAAATACACTAGCAACATTCATGAACCTAATGAACAATGTATTTAGGGAATATTTAGATAGGTTTTTGTTGGTCTTCTTGCATGACATCTTAATCTACTCCAAGAATGAAGAGGAAGATCTCAAGCATCTAGAGATTGTTCTCCAATGGCTGAGAGAGCATAAACTATATGGGAAACTCTCAAAGTGTACCTTCTTCAAAAAATAGGTACAATATTTGGGTCAAGTAATTTCAGTTGATGGAATTGCAATTGATCCGGTGAAGGTAAAAGTAGTGCTTGAGTGGCTAGTGCCTAAGAATTTTCTGAAAGTTATAATTTTCATGGTTCTGGTTGGGTACTACCGTAATTTTGTTGCAAATTTTTTGAGAATATATTTTCCCATCACTTCTTTGCAAAGGAAAGGTACATAAGAAGTTTAAGTGGATAGAAAAATGTCAAGCATCATTTGATCTACTCAAGGAGAAGTTGACCACGGATCTGATACTGAAGGTACTAGATTCAGATGGTAACATTATTGTTATCACCAATGCTTCAGTAGAAGGTTTGAGTGGAGTGTTAATGTAGAGAGGTGAGTCATAGCTTATGAGTCAAGGAAGCTAAAGTCTTATGAAAAGAATTATGCTTCACATGATTTGGAGTTAGCGATAGTTGTTCATGCATTACAGATATGGAGACACTATCTATTGGGGAAACCATTTGAACTTAAGACTAATCATCATGGACTAAAGTATTTGTTTACCCAACCTAATCTTAATGCAAGGAAAAGAAGGTAGTTGGAATTGATATTTGACTATGATTTCAACATCAGTTATATTAAAGGAAAGGAGAATCGAGTTGTCAATGCCCTAACTCGTAGGAGGCATATCTCCTCGAGATGGTATCGATCCAAATTGAATTCAAATGTCAAGTGTTGCAACAATCCAAGGGTGATGAATTTTATGAACTAGTCAAGAAAGAACTGTCGCATAATCCACAAGATCGAAGGCATGAGGGATATCAATTTGAACCTAATGGTTTATTAAGGTTTAAGGGAAGAATTTATTTACCTAATTTGGGAGAATTAAGGAACTTTATATGGAAAGAAGTTCACAGTGCACCATATTCAGGACATCTAGGTGTAACTAAGATGTTGGATGATGTAAAGACATTGTGTTTCTGGAAGGGTATGAAAGGGGATGCTACAAGGTTTGTAGCAAGTTTCTTAGAGTCCCAAAGAGTGAAGGCAGAGCATCATCACCCTGCAAGTCTTTTGTATCCACATGAAGTCCCAGAAAGTAAGTGGCAAGTCATTAGAATGAATTTTGTGCAAGGTCTATAACTAATGTCGAGGAATAAGCATAATGTCATTCTGGTAGTGGTGGAAAAGCTTACAAAGGTGGCTCACTTTATACTAGGGAATCTGACTTATGGAGCTCCTGTAATAGCTCAAAATTTTATCCAAGAGGTATTTAGATTGCATGGAATTCCTAAAAATATAATATTTGATAGGGATGCTCATGTGATATCTAGATTTTGGAAAACCTTGTTTTATTCACTTGGGAAAAAATTGAACATAAGTTTCACATATCATCTTGAAACAGATGGATAAACTAACAAGGTAAACGAAGTGTTAGAAGACCTACTAAGGATGTATTGCATGGATCAACAATACAAATGGGAAGATTTCCTACCATTGGTTGAGTTTACATATAATAACTCTTATTATTTTATGATCAAGATGGCTCCATTTGAAGCATTGTATGACAAGAAGTGTCAAACTCCTATAAGCTAGGATAAGCTAGAAGATAGGATAAGCCTTGGGAAAAAGACATTATCAGAAATTGAGGAGCAAGCTGGTATTATTAAGCAAAGGAACTAGCAAAAGCTAATGATAGGCATAAAATTTAAATGATGATGCCAAGTGGGTACCCAAAAATTTCTCATTATGAGAAAGGGTTTTGTTAAGGGTCAAGCCTCACAATAGTTCTATCAAGTTTGGAAAGTCATCCAAACTAGATCCGTGCTAGGTCCTTTTGAGGTTCTTGAAGAGATCAACCCTATTGCCTATAGGATTGTCTTGTCGCCAGCTCTTGCCAAGATGCATAATGTCTTTCATGTCTCGTGTCTTAAGAAGTATATACCAGGAGATAACCATGTTATTGATTGGAATGCTTTACAGGTACATGACCCACAAGTGGTAAAAATCAAGCCTCTCAAGGTTCTTGGGGCATGTAAGCCCCACTTACGTAATGGAGAGGTTCTACAATGTAAGGTCCAATGGGATTAGTATGCAAAAGATTCTACCACTTGGGAAGACTATGCAAAGATGAAGCAAAAGTTACCAAAAATCTTATTAGATTTTGAAAACTCTTGAAAAATAATGATGTTTTGTGATATTTTAAGATTTTTTATATTTTATGTTACATCCTTGTAGATACTTAATAATCATCGAGGATGATGATTCACAAGGGGGAGAATATGTTAGACCCTGTGTGTTATTACCTATTGACTATTACCTTGTTTGGTGAAATTGATTTAATATATGTAAATGTGTTTTGTGTATCTTGAATGGAAATATGATGAATGAATGATTAATGCAATTTGATGTTTTATAATCATTTTAACTATGAAATATATGTTATGAATATGATTGTACTATGATCAACTAACTACTATTATGATGTGCTAAGTTGAGTGCAGGAACATATTCAAACCTCCAGAAGGGAGGGGAAGTATCACTCAAGAGAAGAACTTGGTCTCGTAACCCTTAATGACCCTAACTAAGCATTCACACACTCACACCCTAGTTGGTCTATGTCGAGTCAAGTCAATTTTGGGAAAAGGTAAGTAATTGTTGGTTTAGATGTGAATGTTGTGTAGGGTTATGATCTTCCACAATCATAACCATCAATACACCCTTAATTTTCTTGTTCTTCCACAATCTCTTCTATCTTACACAATCATGCTCATCATATACATATCTGTCAATGTTAATAGGACTATTCATTGTCTCATCAACCTTCACATTTGAGCTCTGTACAATATTTCTCAGTCTTTTATTGAAACACTTGTATGCCTTGCTATTAGTAGAACATCCAAGAAAAATTCCTTCATCACTTCTTGCATCAAAAATACCCAAAGTTTCCTCATCTCTTTTGATATAGCATTTGCTTCCAAATACTTTGAAATACTTAACAATGGGAATTCTTCCATGCCATAGCTCATAGGGAGTCTTTGTACTATTTTCTCTTGCTTGAACTCGATTGAAGACATAGACATTAGTGTGAATAGATTCTTTCCAGTAAACTTATGATAAACTAGCCTTTGTAATCATTGATCTAGTAGCCTCTTAAACTGTTCTATTTTTCCTTTCAACAACTCCATTTTGCTAAGGATTTCTCAGACCAAATAAATGTCTCTTTATTCCATGCACTTCGCAAAACATTTTAAACTCATGGGAGGTGAATTCTCCACCTCCGTCAGATCTTAAACATTTTATCTTCAAATTTACTTCATTTTCAACCATAGCTTTGAATGCCTTGAAGCTATCCAATGCATTTGATTTCTCTCTAAGAAATGTAACCCATGTATCTCTAGAATAATAATCAATTAAAAGCATAAAGTACATTTTTCCAAGTAAAATTCTTACTCTTGTAGGACCACAAAGATCTGTATGAACTAAATCCAGTATTCCAATAGTGGACTGTTCCTTCGATTTGTAATGATTTCTTGTTTGCTTTCCAAACTAGCAATTCCTGCAAATAACATTAACAGGATTTGTAATTCTTGATAAATCTCTCATGACCTGAACTACACTAACCCTTCCCAAGTTATCAAAATTCATATGACACATTCTCCTATGGCATAACCAACTGTCATTAATATGACTCATAAAACATTTTCCATCAACACCCTTAAGTTGATAGATATTCCCTTTAGATTTATTTCCTGTAGCAATCAATGTTCCGGATCTTTTTTGGATCCCACATCTCTCATCCTTGAACACAAGATCATATCCTTTTTTGCACATCTGACCAACACTCAACACATTATTCCTTAAACCCTTAATATACTAGACATCGTCAGTATGATGCTTTCCATCAAAACTTACTAAACCTATCTCATAGATTTTAGCGTCATTATCATCTCCAAACATAACCAAGCCTCCATCATATTTCTCAAGTTTAACAAAGGGTGATCCCACAATACTGGTTCACAATTTTTGGGAGGTCTTGATTTTTCCTAAAATCACATATTTTTAGAAAATATAATGATTTAGTCCTTGAAAAGTTCCATTTAAAAGATTCCAATTGAAGAGGGTTTGATTGAACCACCTTAGATCAAAACCCCTTGGATAGAACCCCACTACTTTTGATTTACCTTTTGGGGAATCAAATGAATTCATTTAAAATTTATTTTTGGTAAGTATGTAGTCCTTATTATAAGCTTCCCAAAAAGTATAATTTTAAATAAATTTAATTTTATTATTATATTTATTTTTATTTCTTGTGAATGTAGGTTTTCACCAAAAATCAAACTCTTTGTTCTCGACATGTGGAAAAATAGCAGATTATAAAAAACTTTAAAAATATCGTGCACTAGATATTGAAGTCCTTGATCCAACAAAAAATTGAATTTTGATACATACAAAAAGTTATGTTGTATATAGTTTGCCTATGTCTAAATTGTAATTGGTTTGACTTTAAACTTGACTAAGGAAAAAATATTCAATAAAACACTATGAAACCAAATGAAAGTGCTAGATATCATAGTTACAAATATAAATTCAAAAAAATAGAATTTTATCCTTCATGGAAAAAAAGTTATGTTGTATACTTATGCATCACTCCTTAAAAATGGTGTTTACTAAAAAACTAGTTTTCAAAGGAGATGGAAAAAGAAGTGCAATTTGATTCAAAAAATTTTGAAAAAAATATATTTAGAATCTACAAACAAAATGTCACAACTCACTTGTTTGCATCATCTTCAAATTCCTCACGGTTTAGCCACTATAGGTGCCTAAAAGTGAAGATTTAGTTAGAAAAAATTAGTTTAGCGTCCAGTTTGGCCAAAAATTGTAAACTAGTATTGTGGGATCACCCCAAACTTACTTTTATCACCTGTCATGTGATGTGAACAACCACTATCAACTACCTAGAAATTTTTTTCTTGTTTAGCATGTAGGGCAGAGATAATTGTACCTTCATTTTTCTCCTTCCCCAAAGGGCTTTCTTTTACCTATCTTAAAGAATTAGTAGAAGTAGGTTCATCCTTAATCACCAAGAACAAGCATTCATTATCATTAGGATCTTCATATTTTGAATCCTCATCAAATATACCAGCATTCTCATTCACATAATAAGCTCTATTAATCTTCTTTCCTTTCTTTTCTGTCTCATATCTTTGTTTATTTCTTCTAGCTCTTTCCAGACACTTCGTAGCATAATGACCTATTTCTCCACAACTAAAGTGTTACTTAAAGGGAAATTTATCTTATACTTACTAGATCCTCTCCTCATTCTTATTACAAATTCAGTTTCTATTTCATCAAAGTTTTCTTCATCCGGATCTTCATCTTTTGTAGCTTTAAAAGAAGTCTCTGATTTGCACCTATTCCTTAGACTTGGCTTCCTCATCTCATAAGATGTCAAAAATCCCAATAGTAGATCCTTAGTACAGGTCTTAATATAATCTATAGCATGATCAATATCACTCACCTTCTCACTATAAGCATCAGGAAGAGTTCTGAGAATCTTCTTTATAATCCTAGTTTCATCTATAGTAGCACCAAGTCCTCTCATTTTGGCCACTATCTCATTGAATGTATGTACATAAGCTTTAATATTCTCATCTTCAGCATATGTAGAAGATCAAACTATGTTTCCAAGTTCTATAATTTTGCTTTTTTAACTCTTTCATGAGCATCGTACGCTCTTTCCAAGGCATCCCAAACTTCCTTAGTTGTTTTCAAATTCTGAACCTTAATCAACTCAGAATGTATCAGACTATTCGTCAAGATAAACTTCGCCTTATTGTTTGCTTCATGTGCTTTGATCTCTTCAAGTGTACTCAGACCATTAGCAAGAGGAGTGTAAGGTTTTTTGTAAGCTTTCTCCACATCATATCTATAATACTCCAAATATTCTTCCATCAATACTTTCCAGATACCATAGTTAGTTCCTTCAAACCTCAGATAATGAAAAACTATTTTTCTAGCCATCACAGACCTTCCTCAAGTGGTTAAGCTCTTAACCAAGGAACCTTGCACTCTGATACCAATTGTTGAATAGGACAACTGAGAGGGGGGTGAATCAATTATCATAGAATTAAACCTTTAATTCAATCACTGGAACTAACACAAAATACTGATTAAATGATTAATCATCAAATGCCAATCCATATAAACTCAACTCCAACACATAATCACAATAACACTAGATTTGCGTGGAAAACCCAATTAGAGAAAAACCACTGTGAGGATTAACTCACACTATAGAGAATATCAAAACCGATTGCAAAAGGCTCATTGCTTGAAATAAGGACTCACTATCCAAAACAAGGACTCACTATCCAACAAGGCTACAACCTGGGGGGCTCACTGCCATAGAGATACAAAGAAGAAAAAGAAGACTTGTTATAGAGAGACTACAATCCCAATGCAACAAAGGATTCCACCACAATCACTTGATCAACTTGCATGAATGATAGAGTTAGCCTTCTGCTCACTGCATTTGGAAACTTAGCATTAAGCTTCACAATAATATCCAACACTCTCAACACACCCACACTTACTAAATAGAATCAATGTCGCACAAAACTTCACTTTATTTTTTCTCTTATCACGCTTCTTCTTCACTCTTGTATATTTTCCATTACTAACTCATCTTGTATTTATACCATCTTCAACTTTGAAACATGTCCAAAGTTAGCTATCCATATCCAAATTCAAATTAGATCAGTGCCAAAACATCCTAGGGTGGAATTAGAATGAGGGAAACCCAAACACATGCTTCATAGGGACCCAAATAGATCCAACATGCTTCAGAATTCTTGAAACTAGTATTTCACACACAGTCAGCCACACTAGTGTAAAACACATAGAACTGTTTGTTATCTCTAAAGCTTGCACTTGAACTGGGTTGTAAAAATTAGTTAGCTAGAGAAACATGGAAACACTTCTAGGCTGTGGGGAACCTAATGATGAAGTGAATCTCTGGATAAGGCTAGATTCCTTTCGGTATGTATCACCTAATCTATAAATTCTTTAAGGAAAAGGGAGAAGGAATACTGAAAATGATAAAATTGAAAGCATAAAACAAAGTGATACACCAAACCTAAAAGGAGATAATGAAACTCATAACTTCACACTTAATTCTAATATGGCAGAAATTTGGTTCACACAACCTATTACATCAATATTCATGCATAAATGTTTCACTAGAAGGTCAAATACATTGACTTGTAGAAGGAAGTAAAACTTCACAATAAGCAAGTGGTTGTATTTAACTGACACAACCAACAACCTAAATGAATATGCTAATTACAGAAAAAGAATAAGGCATGAGACAAAACTATAATGAAACTAAGTATGTTTACAAGATAGTTTGATCAATCACAAAACATACACTTAAACTATAAGAACAAGGAGAGGAATCAATTTCAGAAATGAATAAGGTAAATTTTTATTCAATACCTCTAAGAGTTACAAAAGATGCAAAATATGTTCCAAAGGACTGTGAACGTCATCGTGTCTCTAATTTGCATAATTAGAACTAACTCAAAAATGAGTTACAAAAGAGACTATATCTCAACTCTCAACAATATCCATAAAAAAAGGATCTAGAAACTCCATGAACTCATATGCCTCCAAAAATCCTATTTTTTAGCAACTAAAACCTTCCTAAATGAGCTCCAAAAAGTTGAAATAGTCAACTTTGACCAAGTCTGTCATGAAGACACCCCAAAAATGCTCTCATTTGCTCCAAAAAGCAATTAAATGAGTCAAAATAGCTCCTCAAATTTTGTCACATGTTTTCCAACTGATCTTTAACCTCCCTAGATGCTCTCCATGTCATAAATCAAAATGTATATTCTTTTCTTGTGCATTGGGAGCTTCCATCATTTAATTTTGCATTAAAATAATATTTTACACTAAGTGATTTATAGATCATCACTTAGGTAAATATTTACATTTAATAAAAATGTAAAATCTACAAAGGTCCATGATTCGGCCATAGGAAGTCAAAGCAAAAAGTTGGAAGGACTTAACACATAGTAAATGAAAGTTTAATAAGGCTAAGGCGTAAGACAAAAGTCTTTGTTAGACATAAGTCTTAGCCCCTCAACACACATATTTGATTCCATGTATTTTATAAAACAAGGAAAAAAAATGCCAAGTTTTCTCATCGACTACATGTTCAGATAGGGTAAAAACCCTAAAAACAATGATTCAAAGCAAAACAAAACATTTTATTTTGCTTTGAAGCTTCTAGAAAAAGCTCAACCGCCACCATGAGGAAACTTTTTTGGAGCTCACCATGGCAAAACTTGTAGCCATAGAGACATTTCTTGCATAGAAAGCTTGATAAAAAAAACTCGTTAAAGCTCATAGTAAGCATTTTATTGTGTTTTCAGTCAACCTTTGTAGATAAAAATGCTCAAAATTGAGCCATTTCAGAATAAAAAATGAATAATTCTTTTGCACTCTATATTTCTACACTTCTTTTGTTATTTTCAAGTATTTTCTTTCAAGAAAAAAGGAAATTTCTATAGAAAATTTTGAAATATATTATGCGGCTCCATTCAAAAATTGAGGGCTCTTTCCTCTTGTATTCTCTACACATTTATCTCAAACTTCTTTTACATGTCTAATGGCCGCCATGCATTTCATTTTGAGCTTCTTTGATATAGATAGTAGGCAAGTTTATTTGTTTTAAATCTGCATACAACTTAGAATGAGCTCGATTTGAGCTTCTATGAACACAATAATGGAGTTTCTCTATCTTTTGTTCTTATACAGGCCGCAACCATACTTGCATTTTTTAAAATCTGGGTATTCTTTATGCTCACTGTCTTTGTTCATCATTTCTCCTACTCAACGCCTTCTAAAACTCTCTTTCCTTTTTGTATTTATGATTTTATGTAAAACCCTAGATGGGCCTTTGCATTTTGGTCTTTTTCTATATCACTCTGTATTTTTCTGGCATCATGCTCTTCATGGGGAGTTTTATCATTGCCATCATTATTGTATTCTTAGTCTGAGACTTCATTGTCTTGGCTGCCATGAGCATTCTTGTCTAAGTTTTAACATCTCAGCAACCTTTGTTCTTGTGAGGATTTTCTGGAGACTTCGAGGGAAAAGTACAAGGTAAGCCATATTGAAACCAAAATTTGAAGGTTTGTTCTATTTTTCTAAAAAAAATTGGCCTCTTCATTGCCTTATTGCAATGACTTTACACTTAATAGTCGTGGCCTACTGTGAAAAAACTTCCTTTGTCATTTCTTCTAGCCTGCATTGTTATATAAAAGAAATCCTCATTTTGAGCTTTTGAATTTTTTGGCTCTCCTATCATAGGAACTACACCATTGTATAATATTGCTCATTGAATTTTGCAATTGGGAACTCCTATGGATATTATTGAGGCACTATATTATTCACTGTACATATACAATGGTTTTCCATTGAAAGAATTGTTGTTAGAGGGATCTCCTGTAATTTTACATAAGTTCTGGTGGCTTGCATTATACTTTATCTATGTGATATGCCTTGATCTCTCTTCCTAGAACTTGTTGTCACTACACATACTCCTACTCACTAAAGTCACATTTTCTGGTGATGAAGAAGCATACCTTTCATTTCAAGTATTGTCATTTATCTATGTTATGAATTACACAGTCATGATATCTCTTATTACAACATCTTGATTGCATAATTGCATTCATTGTAGGAATTTTCATTTGTTCACTTAATGATTCCTTGAAACTATTCTTGTTGCCCATAGCATGATGACTAATCAAATAAACAAGTCAGTGTAATACTTACATGGAACAGTAAATCATAATTATTTTGATACATGATATAACCTTATCCTTTATGATTTACATTAGGCAAGTATATATTACTTTTGATAGTAATAAACACTCACTATCATAATTGATATGTGCTTGTTCAAGCAAACCATAAAAAGATGAGCCCTCTTCCATGATTCATTATCAAAATACAATATGATAACATACTAGGCTCAACCCTCATGGGAGCCACATTTTAACCCACATGTTGTAATTAGATGAACTAAAACAACATTAATTTTCCTATATCTGCACAGGAAACAAACAAGTTAGAAAACACATGTGCATGTTTTAGGTGTGTTAGATGATTTGACAGTTTCTCCAAGACACCTAAAGTATACCTACTTTTTTAATGCATTTTGAAGAATAGTTTATATATGGATAGACATTTGTTCATGTAAGGTTTGAAACTTTTCATTGCTTAGAGCATTTCTCTAAGCAACATGAAGCTAGGAGCAACATGAAGCTAGGAGGACTAGATGCAGCTCAGGACAACAATAGGACAAGACTGTAATGCATTCTAGACCAGTCATTCTCAGGTAATGACTGGTTTCCTTCTTTATATGCACATTTCTTTTACTTATTCATGTATATACTTTTCTTTGTTTGTATTGAATAAGTTAAGTCAATCTCACAACTTGTGTGAGACAATGTATAATTTTATGTTCAATAAAGATTACTTTGTTGTTCATAAATTTTTTTAGATCTTTCTTTTGTTACATGCACTTGTATGAATTTAGTAATTATAAAATGCAATATTTTTGGATTATTTCATTTATGCATCTGAATGTAATGTAGGAATGATTTAAATGTACCTTTTCCTCAATTTCTAAACACAAAGCTCAGCCTAACTAAGCAAGTAGTGAAATTAGGTAACACCATTAAGCACGAAATTTCCAAATACCAAAATTAACTCAAATTTAGAACCATATGTCATAATACTTCATCAAAGAGAAATTCATACCAACAACATTTCTATCAAACCTCAACCAAAAACATAAAAAAGCATCACCCAGGGTGTTCAAAGAGGGAGATGTTGTGCTAAGATGGGATGAATTGAAGAGCAGACCTGGAAAGCATACCAAGTTTGATAGCATGTGGAGTGGCCCGTTTGTCATTACATAATGCAAATAGCACAATGCTTTTTAACTATTATCAATGGATGGAGAAGCTCTGCCTATCCCAGTCAATGAGATACACCTCAAACTTTGTTTTGAGGTATGATCTAAAACTTCCCTTGTACATATTAGAGTAGATTTTGTTTCCTCTAAGTGTTGATGCACATTACGTAGGTGGTATTTTTCCTTCTGTATTATTTTTTTCCTTGGTTTTCAAAGTGTTTCTTGATGGTGTTATGAGCTACAACTATTTTCAATGTTGTTTTCAAGTAGTGTCAGTTTTCTGAGTGCCCCATGCCCAATGGATAACACAAAAGGCAATTGGTCTCATGTTTAGCAGGAAAACATATAGTAGATGTCACCAAAAATGTTACCTAATTTTTAGCTTTCAGTTGAAATCAGGTAACTTAGTGTTGTTCTTTTCATGTTGTTTAAATATTTAAAGATAAACCATAAAAATGCTAGTTTTAATATGCATAAAAGAGTGATTGTCAGAGTAATCAGATTACATTTTTTCATTTCAATGGTGCATTACAACAAATGAGAAAGAGAATCATGTATTCAAATGTAATTTCTTTTATTGATAATCATTAAGGTACATGTCCCTCACAAGCCAAGGGAATAGCTCTCTTATTCAATGAAAATAGGAAACAACTCATACATGAATAAGTAGAATGAAACAAAAGAGAATGTGCATGTAAGAATGAAACTAGTCATTGCCTATGAATGACTAGTTACAAGTCACCTGTTGTCATGTGGCTTCTGCCCTGAGCCACTTGTGTCCCTCCCAGCTCCGTAGCACTCCTCACCTTGCATTTGAAGAAAACATGATGTTAGAGCGAGGCTCTAAGCAATGAATGATTCAATCCTTACATACACACCTACCTATGCATGTATAAATTGATCCATAAGTGCATTAAACAAAAAAAAAAATTCAACATATGCATTTATTTTCTAACTATTTGCTTCATGTGCAGATTTAGGACAAGTCTGATTATTGTTTCATTATCAGATCAAATATAACATGTGGGGTAAATGTGGCTCCCACAAGGGTAGAGCTCAACGTCCTTTGAAAGAAAGGGAAATTGAGCAACTTGATCAAATATTTATCTCTTATCAATGCATTAAATCCATATGGAATCACACCAATCGATCAACTTGCTTTATCAGATTCATAGAAGCATCAAGTTCAATTATGCATCAAGTGTCTTCATAGATGCATCTTCTAAACAATGAGGAAGCATTTTAGGTTGTTGTCAAGCCCCTCTCACCATAACCCTATTGGGAAGTCACACATCACATACGAAGGTGAGCTATTAGGTCACCCACATACATGACAGGTGGCTATCCATTGAAGTTACAATGAGGAAACTGTGTATTTATTACACATAACAAAAGCAAGAACAATGGTTGAATCAATGTCATGGTATAGGTGTATAAGGACAATAATCATAAATGTATGCTACATGTCAATTCAAGGATAACATTAGTGGATATGCTCATGACCTTTCATGCAAGGGTTTTGGTTGTCATGAATGATCCAATATGGATCATGATTGCATGCTAAAAGAAGGCAACATAACTCCAGTTGCCCAAGCATAAGTGAATGATACCAATTTTAAAGAAAGGAATGCCAAAAGACAAGCTCAAGTTGCACAAGGCTTTATTCAAGGCCTTCTCAACCAAACATTACACAAACAGGTTTCCCAGCTAACAATCAATGTATGATGGTTTGAGGAAAGGAAAAAGGCAAAGACATTCAAGAAACATCAACTCTAGTTGACATAAATATCTCCATATCATGAAAATGTCATTATAAGAGGTTTATGACAATAATGGAGCCCTCATATGATGGTTTCCCATTGTACACTTACCTAATGGAGGTTACCATTTTGATGCAAGAAGGAAACAATCACGGTGGTGAAAGCAAGCTAATATCAAGAGCAATGACAACATACCATGTTGAGGATGCCCATCAACAAAAAATTAGTCCACCACTTACACAATCCTATGGTCAGTGTTAATGATAATGACTCTTCCATATGATAGTAAAGATGCTTTGAGAAGATTGCATAAGGGGGTACAGTTAGATGAGTGTGAGGATAGTACAAAGAATGTTGTCCTAGCATTAAGGACAGTCTAGAAGGCCCGAGCACAATTATATAACATGACTGAGCATCACAAAGTAAGGAGGGTTGCCAGTAGACCAAGTTTCAAGATGATTTTCCTAATGGATTATAATGATACACTTTATGAATTACTAAGCCATGATCACAAACTATTCCAATACTTTTAAAGAGGAGCAGTGACTTAAAGATAGGACAGTCTCTCATCAATGAAAGACAACAACTATGCCTTTCTTCAAGTCATGAGGAGTAACCAGGTGGAAGCAGCTAGTGGTGATAAGGGAAGAAGTTTTTTCTTAATGCACATATCAAGCACTATAGTAAGAAGAGACACTAGCAATCAAGAGGAGATTACATGAAAGACAGAGCAGCATGATTGTAATCCTTCTAAAAGAAAGCAACCACTTCATGAATGTCAAGAACAGTATAGGTATGGAGTATTCATACATTTCCTATTTTTTGCATCTTTCAAATACACTTCACTATGAATATTTTCTTGCTGAAACACATTGAAAGATTTTAAGCTATGGATATTAAGTGAAAATCATTACTATGGAGAATAAAGCATGGCATCATAACAATAAGAATCTGAAGTGGTAAAGCATATGATATTTGATGCTTTTATCTCATGATATGATTATCAAATTATGTAATGACATGAGTGCATAAAAGCCTTGCCAGGACAGGTCTATGGTCATTCAAGTTAGTGAAAAGAGTGGTAAGAATGGAAAATATGCAAGAACTGTGAGCTTATACCCTTGTTGTGCAATGGCATTGAATCATTTAGCAAACCATTTTATTTTACTTTTCACCTGGGCAGCATCGTTTGATGGAACAGAGACAGAGATAACTAGTAGGCAATCATAATTACAGACTACACAAAGCTCCTAAGTAAAGGTTTGTGCTTAAGTAAAAAAAGAATGGTGTTCAAGTGAAGAATGATAAAACCCGTGGCAAGCACATTACCAAATAAACAAAGGAAGCTTTTGTTTCAACTGGTGACCCCCTCATGGAGTCTCATTCTTATTATAACCTTGCACGGTTTTATCACACAAAATGGAGCCACTTAAGGGGGGATTTTTCTCATTTAATGTTAGAGGGTATTTCATTATAAAAGAACTAAAAGTTCTTTATTGCACAAAAAGAAGCAAGGTAATCACTACATTTTCAGAAAATATTGAGGAATTCAAAAAAAATGGAAAGCCATTTATGTGTCATGATAGGTCGTGGTGGGAAGCTAGCCTTTTTCCTGCAAATAAGGAAAACCCACTTGGGGTTTCAACAGATGGTGTAAACATTGTTTATATTCTACAAAAAGGTGAAGAATTACAAATATATTCATTATTCTGCAAAAAATTGAGCTCTATAGGAAAAATCCAGTGACCCATGTGGATTTTTTACTAACAGTGGAAGAATTCAACAAATATACATGCTACATGAAACCCAAACAGGGGTTTTTCATCAAAATGCAGAAATGAAGCAGAAAATCACAAATGTAGGAAGACCCAGTTTACATAATGAGGGCTGAGCCATTTTATTTTTTTAATTTCCTAAAAACCCATCTGGGTTATTAACCTTATCAATGTTTGTGAAATACAAGAAGCAAACCAAAAGATAACATGAGGTTTTTTAGAAATGAGCATGAAAGATACATTTTTTTGTTCATAGCCACGACAAGTGAGCCATTATTTTCATGAAAAACAATAGAAATACACTAGGTTTATTCAAAATTGCAAAATAATGAAGCATTTCCAAACAATGTCATAGAGAAGTAAAGAAAAATGGGACTTTTAAATTTTCTATTCAGGTTATTCTTGCTCACACAAAAGCAGAAAGCAGACAGTGCAAGGTTGGTTGGGAGCTTACCCGAGCTCGAGCAGTGATATGTGCAGAGTTTTGCCACTCAAGACTTCCTGTCAAGCTTCATACAAGCTTCTCATGGCAGCTATCAGATCAAGAGCAACAACAAAAAGCAAGAAATGAAGAAAAGTTTCATCAAAATGCTTCATAGCCGCGACCTTTGAGTCAAAAAATAGTCTCAAAAGTGTGATAAGATGCAAATTTATGCCAAAATACACATGTACCTGAACTTCCATGGTGATTTTAAGCAAGAAATGTCAAGGCTCAACTGAGTGCCAGTGTGAAATCATCATTTTTCCTATGTTTCCCAAACCCTCATGGCGGTAGAGCAACATTCTCTAGAGCATGTGAAGACCAAATGATGATGTTTTTCATCATTTTGGGCATTATCATTAGGGTTTGACCCTTGAGTGCCGATGGGATTTTTGTCCCATGTTTTAAAAATTTGAGGCATGTGTTAAATACAAATGGGGGCCGAAATCACATGTTATTTCCTTAGGCATTTGTTGCCTTTCAAACTTCCCAACTTTTAATTTTTGCTAAGTCTTCACTTTACATCATATGTTATCACTTAGACATTTTATGCCTTAGGGATTTCTTCCCTATTTTGACTTATGCCAAGTGTGCAATGCAATATGTGGATGCCATGTGACCTATGTGTAATGCCTTGTTTTCCCAATGTAATGCAACATGGAATATGCTTTCCAAGGAATTTGGAGGTCGGCCATATTGGTCAAACTGTTAAAGACTATAATGCCTTTGCAAACATGTGTTTTGCTATGTGTGATCAAGTGATGCAAAATGTGGTGAGTTAGTAGTCCATTCCTTGGTGGCTTTTTCATAAGCTTTTGGCATGTCATTATATGTTTGCATTGATTTTCAATGTTGGAATATCATGTAAGTAATTTGAAAATCACTTTCAATTGCTTTACAAATGCAAATGTAATACATTTTAAATGGTGGGGCCCTTTAAATTGAGCTTAATTGTAAAGTGATTTTCTAAGTGGTGTTTTATAAATCACTTGACAAATTCACTATATTTATGCTTTAAAAGGCCATGTGTTTTCAAAAACACACATATTTTATGATGGGGAATGTAGTCAAAAAATTGTAGGAGGACCAATGATGACTTGCAGAAGTGTGGGAGGTGTGAGATATTATTTTGACTGATTTTGGTGGATATGAGGCCAGCTAGAGGTATTTTTGTCACACTTTTGGGATGGCTATTGACTTAGCTTGTTTTTTCTCCATGTAGAGGACATTTTAGAGACTTCTAGAAGGTTCTTTTGGGGCCATTTCTGTTTTATCTGAGGAGGATCTTCTAGAAACACTTGTGTGGGGGTTTTGGATGTTTTTGGCTTAAATATATTGTTTAAGTCATTTTTAGGGAGTTCTTTCTTTTTCAGTAGGAGGATAGCTACTCTCTTGGAGTTATTTTTTCATGAAGTTGCATTGTAACTTGGACAGACCTAATATATAGTAAGCACTTTGATTTAATAGATTGGAGCATTTCTACCTTTTCTCTTCATGTTTTGTGGTGTGTCATTAATGGTTGATCAATCTGTTTTGTGAAAAGTCATTTTCCTTACAACTTGTCCCATGTTTCATGCATCCATTTGACAAAAAATGTATGTTTACAGGTTATAAATTGTGTTGTTTAGTAGTGTTATTAATTGTGAAATCTATCTTTTCCTTTTAAAAACACTGTTATAGACCTCTTTATAAATTATTGACGTGAACTGCATTGGATAGGGAATTGTGTGAGTTAGCTTTGAAATATTAATTTGAGTGTGCAAAGCTATTAGCAGGTCTAAGTGGTTTTAGTGTATCACCTTAGTTTATTTTCAGTATCAAGTTTAGTTTATGCAAACTCTTACCCTTATCTCAGAATATCAAGTAGTTAGGTGGCATCAAAAGGGGAAGCCAACCCTTATCAGTAGAAGTCTACTTTCAAACAAGTCACCCACAACCTGAAAGTAGTCCCATGTTAGTCCAAATCTGCTAAGTGCAGTTAAAAATCTTAGCAAACAGGGTGTAGATTTGGTGTCCTAGCAACAGGTAATAGTGAAAATGGATATTTCCAAGGCAAAATGTAGTACCCCTCCATTTTGCTCATGTTTTCTGATAGTATTTTTTTATTTTGATAGACCCTGATACTTTTTTTTGATATATTTGATCGCTAACAATAGAGCGATGGTGGATTTATTTATGATGTGATGATACATTAACTGGATGGTGATTATTTGTGAGATGCTTTATGTTAGCATAGATGTTTACTCGAGATGATATTGCTATATATGCTCATGGTAGATTAATTGATATTTATTTCATCAGTTCGATGTGACATTGTATTGGTGAAGAGAACGAAATTGCATCACTCGCTCGCGAGTACCTTGGGATTTCCACGATTTTCTCTTCACGGTGTGTTTGAATCATGGATTATATACATGTATGATATATGTCTGATTATCGGATTGTAGGTACATGACATCGACTCCAGCTGGTCTCACAGGTCTGAGCGTGTCCAGGCTCAACGGTAATGTTGATTGGGAGATAGTAACGAGGTTTTTCCTAGTCTAGCCACAAACTTAGTCACAATGTGTCATCAGTTTATGTCCGGTATGTTTGGTTGTCTCGTCTACATTTGCCTAGTTAATTGTTATCTATTTATGCAAGGTTTATTTTGTGAAATTAATGTTAGATTAATGTTCTTAATGATTCAGTACTTATTTAATTAATTTTAAATATTGTAGTTAATAGCTTCTTATTTTATTTAATTAATTAAATTGGTTTATTTGGTAAAATAATTTATTCCTTCTAATTAAAGATATTTTATTACATAAATTAATTAATTGATTAAATATAGTTTAAATGCTTTTATGTGAATTAGAATTTTAAATTTGTATAAAGAAAATGAAATTAACTTTGAATTTTTAAATTAATAAAAGAAAATAAAATTCTTTATAATTATTAAAAGAAAATATATGTGAGTTTGTTAGAAGATATTTTTGATTAGCCATGTGTGAGTAAAATTAAATGCAAAATTCTTGTTGAAAGATTATTCTCGGAGAGAATATTGCCAGAACTGGGAAAGGCAAGAAGTCACTTCACAGAAAAGAAAAGAAAGAGAAAATTGCTAGAAAATTGTTTTTTTGGGGTTTTGGTTAAAAAATCTAGAAGAGTTTCTTAGGTTTATTTTCTGGAAGTCACTTCACGGAAAAGAAAAGAAAGAGAAAATTGCTAGAAAATTGTTTTTTTGGGGTTTTGGTTAAAAAATATGGAAGAGGTTCCCAGGTTTATTTTATGGAAGTCACTTCACGGAAGAAGAAAAAATTGCTGGAAAATTGTTTTTTTGGGGTTTTGGTTAAAAAATCTAGAAGAGGTTCTCGGGTTTATTTTTTGGTTCAGTATTTTGTATCTTTCTGGAAAAAAAGATTTGGAAAAGGCTTTGGAAATTGTACTTAGAAGGCGAAGCTTTGCTCCAACTTTCAATTCTTCAAGCTTTAGAAAAACAGGTTCCTTGTTATTCATTTAGTTATTTTGTTGATTTGAAAAGATTGCGTGTATAAAGATTTATTTTAGTAGAAGTTTTGTTAAATTTGTAAAATAGAAAGATTGCTTGAAGAAGAAAATTTATATATTGAATTCTTCTCGAGGTAAAAATTTGTTGAAAACAATTCTGTAGAAAACTTGCTACCTCTCTATGTAAAATTACCGAATTTTTTTTGTGTTTATGTAGAAAACTTTACGGTAAAATCAGAGAGCCTCACAGAAGGTTATTGTCAAACAATAGAAAAATTTCAAAAGAAAACTGAAGAAAATCTCTATAAATTGGTAAATGAAATTCTCTAATTAATTTGAGGAAATAGAAACCTCTGTGAAAAACTTTTCTAAAAATCTCCTGTAGAAAAGATTTTGAGAATTTGGATTGAAAATGAAATCCTCTGTTATGGACATTGAAACCCTCTATCAAAATTGTGAAATTGAAACCTCTGTTTTATTTGATTAAATCTTCCTGTAGAAATTTTTTGTTAAAATTTTCCTATTTGAAATAAATGTATTTGATAATACTTATACATACATATACATATATATATATATATATGTACATTGATAAAATTTCCATGTAGAAATCCTCTGTTAAAAATAATATTTTAAAAAAGTTCGGATTAAAATATGTATGGCGAATGATAGAAAATCACAGGTTTATTTATTTATTTTATTTAAGAACAAAAATATATTTTTGAAGAGTATTAGGGGGTCGCAGGGGCTACCCCACAATTGCCCCATAAAGGGCAATGACTGTGGAGGCAGCCGACGCTGCCCACACAGGCAGCGCGCAAGCTGCCAACACAGCCACAACCCATATGGGCCGGCTGTGTAAACAACCCACTATAACATAAAATTTGATTGCCTTCATTTATTGTTTTAAAATTTTGATTTTATTATATACGATTTTTGTTATATACGAATAATAATTATAATATATATTTATTTATTTATTATATTTGTTGTTAAATTTTATATTTAATTTTAATATATTGAAAATTGTATATATTACATTCCAAATATATATTCTTTTAATAAAAGAATGAAATGAATTGTTTTTAAAATGAAATGTTTCGTAGAGAAAGATGATAATTATTTAATTATTATTGAGAAATTGTAGTAAACAAATAGATTTTATTGCATTATTTGTTTGTAAATGAAATTGTATTAAGATAGTTTATTTTAGACCAAGTATTATTATTATCTTGAGATGGCAATTGGATTTAAGAAATCCTAGTGTTAGTTAAATAATTGCTTGAATTGCGTTTAAAGTTGTGTTTTCTTCTATTCATGTTGTTTGGACAAATTGGGGTTAATTAAGAATATAAGTCTTCAAGATGTAACTCCTTTGTGAGGAGTTTGATATTTGTGATGGAATTGCCCTTTTTGAATTAACTTGGGTAGTGCACGTGGTTTTTTTTTTTGTTTGGGCCCTATATCTATGAACGGGTTGTGACGCCTATTGTTATATAGTTGGTACATGTTGTTGGTTTGCGTGCACCTTGTCTACCCATAGTTTGTGGAATTAGTTTCCTTATGTTGTTATTAGGGGAGTGGCTCTTTATGAGGGCTGACACATAAAGTGGTGCCTAGGTAACTCATGTAGAGTTAGTTTAATTAGTGAAAACTAAATCAACATATTAGGTAGTCTAAAACCTTTAACTGAATTAATTATGTCTTGCTCATGGACTCAAGGGCTAGTTCAGACTTGGGAATGAGACGAGAAGGCCTAGAATGGTAAGATCGTTATCTTGTCATTATGAAAGATAATTGATTCAGCAATAGATTGCATGTGGGGGGCGGGTTTCGTAAGAGGTTACTAGAGTAACCCAAGATGAGGCCCAGAACCTAGGAAGATTCGCTTGGGTAACCTATGCAACATTGTGATGACACTCCACCTATAATAACAACATCTTTGTGAACTTATTGTACTTGATCCTTTAATTTTGGAAGCAATGTAACCATTAAGTTAAGTTTGTACTTGAATAGTTTTGTCTATGGTTTTGCTTGTGTCTAGGGTTTGTAGGTTATGTCTAGGGAACCTTTTTACTATCTCCTAGCATGGGGGGTGGGCCTACGAGTACCACTTGGTAGGGTGGAATGTGCACCTTACACCATTGGGTCCCCAATTCTTGTTTGTGGCGACGAGTACTTCTTGATTGGAGAGCTCGTGTGTGGATATGTACTTTCTCATATTTCTCATTTGTATCAGTGGATATCTTATTATGTATCACTCCTCAATTGTAATCAATGAGAACTTTTGTAACATGTAATTTTACACTTTTGTATGACCCACCTCATTTGGAAATGAGTATTGTAAATGTTATTATAAATGCAATGTAAGAATGGATCATATTTGTACTTATACCTTCAATGATGTAATTTATTTGTTATTAAATGTATGTCCTTAAGTTTATAAGAATTATTCACATGCTATGTTTAGTTACTTATATTAATTATGGGATTTACATGTAGTGTGTTGTCGCGTATCTTAGGGAATGTTTGCATTAATGAAGTTTATGTATACACTTTAAAAAAACTTATTACACTTTCGTAGTCATTGCAACATTCTTTAGGTTACGTGGCGGGGCATTACACAAAAATTGTAAATATATTGAAAGATGAAAAAGTAGAAGTATCTAAAGGTGAGATCAAATATGCAAGACATTGGCCTTTCAACATAAAAGACAACATCACTTTTAGAAAGAATATAATACAATAGAAGTTACAACCTGGAAACATTGAAACAAGATCTAGGTCTACAAGGTGGACCAAATTTTCATGTGAACCAAGATCATGAAATGGAAGTGGAAATTGTGAGATCCAACTTAGTTTTTTCAAATATAGTTCCTCTGTTGGGTTATTATGAAATGGGGTGATCCCACAAAGCTGGTTTACAATTTTTGGGAGATTCTGATTTTTGTTGAAATCGCATATTTTTAGAAAATATAATGATTTGATCCTTTAAAAGTTCCATTTAAAGTATTCCAATTGAAGAGGGTTTGATCAAACTACCTTAGATCAAACCCCCTTGGATGGAACCCTGCTAGTTTTAAACCATACCTATACCGAAGTCTCCTTTACACCTATCAAAATGTTGATAAAAAAACCACATCATTAATTCATCTAAGTGAGTAACCATAACAGATTATCTGAATTTGATTAAAAATGTAAAAGGTAAATTGATTTACCTTTTTGGGGATCAAATGAATTCATTTAACATTTATTTTTTATAAGTATGTAGTCCTTATTATAAGCTTCCCAAAAAGTATAATTTTAAATAAATTTAATTTTATTATTATATTTATTTTTTATTTCTTGTGAATGTATGTTTTTCACCAATAATCAAGCTCTCTATTTTGCACATGAGGAAAAATAGAAAATTATAAAAAAAAATTAAAAAAATATGAGTGCACTAGATATTGAAGTCCTTGATCCAACAAAAAAAAAATTGAATTTCGATACATACAAAAAAAGTTATGCGTGACGACCTCACTATGTCTGAATTGTAATTGGTTTGATTTGAAACTTGATTAAAGAAAAAATATTCAATAAAAAACTATCTAACCAAGTGGAAGCACTAGATATCGAGTTAAAAATATAAATTCAAAAGAATTAAAATTTTATCCTTCATGGAAAAAAAGTTATGCAAATGTATACGGTGAGCGTCACTTTTTAAAAATGTTGTTTTTTGAAAAAAACCAATTTTTGAGGGAGATGGAAAAAGAAGTGCAATCTGATTCCAAAAAAATTGAAAAAAATATATTTAGAATTTACAGAAAAAAATTCATGAAACTCTAGTTTGCATCAACTTCAAATTCCTCACGGTTTAGCCGCTATAGGTGCCCGAAAGTGAAGATTTAGTTAAAAAAAATATTTTAGTGTCTAGTCTGGCCAAAAATTGTAAACCACTATTGTGGGATCACCCAATGGATAATTATAGTGAGAGAAAAAATTCCAAAATGCATCTTATAAAACTGTACTAATTATAACTTGTTCTAGTATTATAGAACTATACCCTTTTTTAGACTGCAAGAATTGGGTAGCCCCCCTTATAAATTGTAGTGCACCTGGTAAAAATTTCTCACATGACTGATGACGCTAGCATGAGATTCCCTCTGGTACCACAAGGATAGGGGAGACTAGACCTCGTGACCTCTTTCCTACAACAGGATGCTTTAGCCAATCGAGCTAGGCCCCTCGACCCTATACCTTTTGTGTTTTGGTCTTGCATGACAATATAACTTTGAGATATTATGTAATATTATAATGTTAAAGATCCTTTTTGATATTGATATACTATAACTTAAATTAGGATTTTTGTAGAGCTAGACAAGAGTGTTGTAACTAAATCTAGGAATTTTCTAGGGATTGCACAATATATGATGGAATTTATTTCTTCTTTTTATTCCATAGCCTCTCCTTTGCATCAAATTTCATATAAGGGAATGGAGTTTCATTGGGGTAAATAACATGATGATGCATTTAAAATACTAAATTACAAAATAAGTTATGATCATGTTCCTGCTCTTATTACAAAATCCTTTTGTAGTAAAAGTTGATGGTAGTGAATATAATATGGTCATCACCTTGCTTCAAGGTGGTAAACATGTTTGTTATTATATGGAATTTTTTAAACATGTTTGTTATTATATGGATTTTTTTTACTTTAATAATTAAATAATATCATATGTATTACTAAGGAACATGAACTAGTTTAATCCATTAAAATGTGGATACAATACTTATTAAATTGTAAATTATCAAATGGTATTTATTACTTATGGAGTTCTTATTTACAAATACTTATAAATAGTAAAAATGTATGTAAATTGTAAATTAGTAAAATGGTATTTATTAGTATTTAGAAGCCCCAATAAAAACTCTATAATCATTTATATCTAATTATTCTAATGTTTTTTTTGCCCTTTCACTATTAAAGAGTAACACATGTTGATGGAAGAGATTAGAAAGTTTGAACTAGGTTTTGTTACAATTCCATACCATTTTTTTTTTTAATGACTCTTTTTAACAATGAAAAATTAGAATTTTAAATCATTATTTTTGTATAACTATTATATAACTTATATCATTAGCTATGAATCTGAATCATGATATTTTTTTTACCAAGGTAGGGTTTTTAAAAAACTAGATTATATCAACAAAGAAAGAGTGTAGGCCAAAGCTTTTATAAAACATATCACTAGGTCCCCTACTTGAATAGATATAGTTATATTCGATGAGTGGTTTCAAGCACATTAAATGGTCAAAGTCAAGTGAACCAGTTTCCAACAAGATGTTTTTTAAGAGAAATGGCCAACCCCTACTTTTAAATTATAATTTTATTTATGTTGGTCTTGATAAAAATAAAAAATTAAAATAGTAGAATAGATTTTTCTTGAAACATTGTCCACATATGAGCCACATGAATTTCAATGAAACAAATTTGACTAAAACCCTCTTGCTTGAAATAATTTTGTTGCCCAAAAGTATGTTACAAGTTTGTACTTTTACCATAGGACCTAATGCCATTTTCTAAGGACATAAACCTATTATATGCAAATTGGTGTTCAAAAAGAAGATTGGTTTAGATGGAAATATTAAGAAATATAGACCATAATTGTTTATGAAAGGTTACTCCCAAGTTGAGGGGGTTGACTATTGTGAGATTTTTTCTCCTATTCTAAAAATAACATCCATTAGATTCTTATTATGTATTTCTATAGATTATGAGTTAGAGGTTGAGAAAATGAATGTGAAAATGATATTCCTGCATGGTAATTTGAGGGAGAATATTTATATGACATAAGTAGAGCACTGTTTAGTTAAAGGAAAATGTAATTTGGTTTGTAAATTCAATAAATCCTTGAATGGTCTAAAATAAAGTCTTAAGATGTGGTATCAGAAGTTGATAATATATGTTCATTTTGAGATTTGAATGTTTTAAATTTAATTGTGCTATATTTATTTTAAATCTGATGGTGATATTTTTCTAGTTATTACTTTTTACATTGATGATATGTTATTCATTGGGAAATGAAAGACCTTGGTGCAACTAAATATTTTCTTAGGATGGAAATCATAAGAGATGAAGAGAATATAAACTTATGGCTTGGCCAAAATAAGTATATTAATTAAGTTGCATACAATTTTAATATGTAATATTTTAAACCATTGTGTGTTCTTATTATAGTGAGAATAAATTTATCTATTATACATTGTCCTACATCCCCTTAAGAGATGCAATATATGAGAAGAGTGTTTTACCATAGTGTAGTTAGAAGCTTAATATATGATATGATATGTACTAAATATCCATTTCCCAAGCAATGGGAATACTTAAAATCAATACATGCCTAATCTTGAAAGAGTTCATCAATGTGCAACAAAAATAGTTTTTAAATATTTGTGGGGTACCTTAGATTATTCATTGTGTTTTTATTATATAGGAGAAAAACATGTCCTAGATATTCATATTTGTGTGGATTTAGACTAGGAAAATGATGTTGATAGAAGAATATTCGTTAGTGCATATATTTTGACTCAATTCAGTGATGTTATAACTTAGATGAATAAATGATAAGTTGTTCAAAGTTATTTTATCCACTATATAAATAGACTATATGATAGTAATTCATACATGTAAAGAATTCATTTGGCCTAAGATTATGTTTATACATTCTTTTAAAATGGGAAATAGTTAGAGTTATTTATGATATTCAAAGTACAATCTACCTAGCAAAGAACTTAATTTTTTATACTAGAACTAATCATATAGATGTTCAGTCTCATTTTATAAGAGACATGGTTGAGGATGAAAAGGTAAAATTGAAAAAGGTAGAAACTTCGATGAATGTTGCAAATATGCTAACCAAACATAGAAAAAACCAAATGGTGTTCAAAATCTATGGCCTTTTTGTCCTCTAATAATTGATTTTATTCTTGTATGTTACCCCTTAGCTCTACAATGTTTTTGATAGGTTGAAGAATTTTAAGAATTAATGTGTCTTGACCTTTATAATTTCTTGATTTCATTTATTTATTATTTATCATTTTTTATAATTATTTAAAATATTTTATAATATGTTTTTATTAATAATTATGTTCCAACTTAAATTGGGCATTGGGATTTGTATAAGAAATTGGATGCCATGTGCATTACTTAGTTGCATTAGTTATATGCTGTAATAAGGTGGATATATTTAACAAATTTGAAGTTCCCCTCTTTTGTGGGATTCTATAACAACCTATGAAAAATCTTAAGGCACATAAGAGCTAAGAATTGGGAGAAGTTATTTTAAAATCTTGACAATGTATGATAGACTTTATTATTTGTTATAGTAACTTTATTAAGACAAATTCCTATGGCAATGTCTAGTGGGTAATGCTCATTTATTTATAAATTGGTACTTGAGAAAATAGGTTTGATTTGAAATTTTGTAAGTTCTGCTAGTGGATTGCTACCAAAAAAACATTTTTTTATTCCTAGTAAAATATGGAACCGACTATCCAACCCCTAGAATTCAACTATAGCATGGTTGGATTCCATACATCATAACTGCAACTCGTTGTTTCTTAGTGACATAAATCACCATTTTGTATAGAGACAACTTTGATTCATTGTAACACCATTTTGCACAAATAAAACTACAATTTGTAGAGACAAGCTCTAGTTATAATTTATATGTGTTTTAATTTTTTTTACATCTATTTTAAACTAAAACTTTTTCAAACTAGTATAATACTAATCTTTACAATAATAATTGTCTATGTAAAATTATATAGCAATTTTAATATATATATATATATATATATATATATATATATCTTTCCAAAAATATAAATGTTATATAAGAAGCAATATTAAATTGACATATAATATGAAAATTTAGAAGAAAAGTGTTATAGATATAGAAGATAGTCAAACAAATGAAATAAATTTATTATTGTGTGCTTATTTTCATTTGATAGGTGTTAATCTATAAAAATCATATTTGTAAGTTTGTAATTGTGTTAATTTCAAAATAAGTATATCAAAATATTATATGATATTTTAGTCAAAATGAAGCTTTATGAATATGTTTCATTAAATATGGTAGGTTGTAGTTCAAGGAAAATCAAAATTATTTTGTGATCAACCAATTTCATAGTACATTACATGTCAAGTACGTCATATTTTTCTTTATTAATACATGAATTTGTGTGTTGGTGTGGAGGTTACACAAAAAAATGAAATAGCACATAATTTTTGTTAATTCATTCAGAACCTCTACCATCCAATCTTGCTAACTTGTGTCAAGCCATTTATTTATGACAAAGAAAATAGATTGGGATTTGTGGCACTTTATTATTATTATTTGCATTCATCCAATTGTTAACTAAATTACCTCATTCTTTATTCCCATTATTAGTTTGTTGTTTTTTATGAATTAGGAAAATAGTTTTGAAACTTAGATTTAGAAAGTGAAGCTAGGTCGTCTTAGTAGTTAGTAATGAATGAAATAATTAAAGTGACAATATATAGCTACATGTCATGAAATAAATGATTGCAAAAAATTAGCTAGAAGAATAGCAAGCACATTCTCCTCTCTTATTTCCTTAATACTATTTATCTTAAAGGTAAGTAGTCTTGTTCACTGGATATGCTTGGGGTTTAATAATTTTTAAGTGAAAAAGTAAAAAGATTATATTGTAACCCCTAGGATTACTTTATAATGATTTGATCAATTTTATGTCAAATAACCAATGAAAGTGCAATTAAATTCAAAGGTAAATGAGCATAAACATCACTTGGTCTACTTAAAACTTAATTAATTGAATGCATTGAGATATTATAAAGAGACATGGCACCTTGTTGGTTTTGATGATTTACATTAGTTGAGTAATAGCCAAGCACCTATAAATGACCATGGTCCATCCATTAAGATATAAGTGGATATATTGATGCCTTATGAATGCCCCCAACAATATGCATGGTGAAGTAATTTATCATCACATTTTCTCATATGCAATATACCTTGATTAACCACATTGTGACATATTTTCTCTTTTTATTCCTAGGCTTTTAAGCTACAAAGTTCTTACATTTATCTAATTGTTATATCAATATTTTATATCCAAAATTAATAACTCAATTTTATTCTACTATAATTAGGTCATTTATCAACTAAATTAAAAAAAAAGTTATTAAATTTGACCATAGTTACTTCACTATATCAACTAATTTTGTTAAGTTGCAACCACATTTAATAGTTACCACATATTTTCTTTAAAATCTAGATCATTGGGGAAATGGGGGGAAAAGTTGCTTGGCTATTACTCAACCGATGTTTCATCAAAACCAACAAGGTGTCATGTCTCTCTATAATATCTCAATAAATTCAATTCATTAAATGTCAAGTAGACCAAGTGATTTCTATGCTCATTTACCTTTGGATTTAATTGCACTTTTATTGGTTATTTGACATAAAATTGATCAAATCATTATGAAATAATCCTAGGGGTTATAGTATAATCTTTTATATTTTTTCACTTAAAAATCATTAAACCCCAAGCATATCCAATGAACAAGATTACTTGCCTTTAAGATAAATAGTGTTAGGGAAATGAGAGAGGAGAATGTGCTTACTATTCTTCTAACTAATTTTTCACAATCATTGATTTCATGACATATAGCTATACATTGCCACTTTAATTATTTCATTCATTACTATACTAAGATGACCTAGCTTCACTTCTAAATCCATGTTTCAAAACTATTTTCCTAATTCATAAAAAACAACAAACTAATAGTGAGAATAAAGAATGAGGTAATTTAGTTAACAATTGGACCAATGCAAATAATAATAATAAAGTGTTGCAAAACTCAATCTATTTTCTTAGTCATAAATAAATGGCTTGACACAAGTTAGCAAGATTGGATGGTAGGGGTTTTGAATGAATTAAAGAAAAATAAGATAGACTTGACATGTAACGTACTATGAAATTGGTTAATCACAAAATAATTTTGGTTGTCCTTGAACAACATACCATATTTAATGAAACACATTCATAAAATTTCTTTTTTACCAAAATAATAAAGATAATATTTTGATATACTTATTTAGAAATGAACACAATACAAACTTACAAATATGATTTATTATAGACTAACACCTATCAAATATGAAAATAAACACACAATTATAATTTTGTTTCATTTGATTGACTATCTTCTATATCTATGACACTTTTTTAAAATTTTCATATTATATGATGACAATTTAATATTGCTTGTTAAGGCAGGTCCTCATGTTGCTGCTTAGTTTATTTGTGGAGCTGGTGGCTCAATGATTATTTATTTTTTCTTATTTTTAAGCAAACACCTTAAATTTGTATTTATAGAATTAATAATAATTTGTGTCGTAAAAAATTGGAAAAAAAAAATTGAAAGCACATATTAAAAAAGAGGGAAAAAAATTTGTGGAGCCACGTGGATTTTTGACAATATGTAGTTGCTTGCTTGTTTCCAATCCCCCTTTTTGTATGGTCCCATGAGGGGGCTTGGGCTTCTATTTTCATGGATCAAACGGTCCCATGAAATGGGTAAAATTGAGGTGGGGCTAGAAATTGCCCCTACAGCTGAGGAATTTTTTAGGAATTTCTTTGCCACTTGTCTATCACTTAGAATTTTAAATTCCTAAAATAAACTAAAAAATGAGAGAATTTTTATTTTTATATTTTTCTATCAAATTACTCCACTTCCTTCCTTGAATTTTGGAGCTCAAACTTTTAAGCTGAATTGCAAAAATGAATTCATGGGACCACCACCTTTAAAATATTCCTAAAAAATCTCCGCATTACCCACTGAATTTTTTAAGGAAGCCCCTCTCCATGGGACCATACTCTTATTTCCAATTCCTAATCAATAGCCACTCCATTAAAATAGGGAAAGATTCCAAATTATCCTTTTCCCATAATAAAATTTAAGCATAGAAACACTCTAACTACTTAAATTTAAGCAGAAAACACATTTAAACAGTCACATAAGAACATAGATTTACATACCACATATACATATATATATATATAAGATATTAGTATTATAATAATTTGAAAAAGCTTTTAACTTAAAATAGAAGTCAAAGGAAATTAAAACACATAAATTAAACTGTCCCTTGCTGAATTCGTTATGCTTTATTACAGCTGGAAAATCTTGAACTCTAGTCTTGTCTCTACAAACTGCAGTGAATTGGAGTTGTGTCTACAGAACGGTGAAATATAACTCGATTAAACAAAAAGAACTGTTCATGGCCATGCGAATCACCAGAGTTTCTTCATCTCCTTAAATAAGTAAGTTGAGTGAACTGTTACATGCGAATCACGAGAGTTTCTTCATCTCCTTAAGTAAGTGATTAGATAAAAATAGTATTTTTAAATATAGAATTTTTAATACCAAACCTCTATAAAATGAGGTCATATGTAATTGATTTGATCACGAGAAAAATAAAGGAAATTCTCTGTTTCAATTTCTGTGTTTTGGTGTTTGCTGTCCCTGTCAGTTTTTTAGTTTATTGTGTGTTTCAAAAACTACAGAAATGGTGGATCAGCGCCAGCTTCATGTGGTGATGTTTCCTTGGCTTGCCCACGGCCACATAACACCTTTTCTAGAACTGGCCAAGAGCCTCCACAGTCATGGTCTAAAAATTTCATTTCTCTCCACTCCGTTTAATCTTAAAAGGATTAAATACCAAATATCGCAACTGCAGCCCTCACCAGGAATCGATCTAGTGCAGTTACCGATGCCTGCCGTCGATGGTCTGCCCACGGGCGTTGAGTCCACCTCAGATTTGTCCAAGATTGGAGCATTAAATCTAATACCGCTACTCTTTCAAGCCCTCGATCTTTGCGAGAAGCCTTTCGAAGCGCTGCTGAAATTGCTCTCCCCTGATTTTGTCATACATGACATAATGCAGTATTGGGCTCCTCGGGTTGCCGCCAAGTTGGGAATTCCCACAATAAATTTCGTGGTTCTGACCGCGACAAGCATGAGTTTCACGGCAGGGCGTCGCAGGCACCGATTGCACCAGACAGAGGACATGACTGTGCCGCCACCAGGGTTCCCCTCATCGGTCGTCCGCCGTCGACTCTTTGAAGCGCGGAGGTCTCTGCCGTTGAATAAAAGCAAGCAAGATGGTGAGGGTATCACCGTCGTGGACCGCCTTGCCATCGCTGGGGAGGAAAGTTGGGCAACTGTGTGCAATACTTGCCTAGAATTGGAAGGCAAATTTGTAAAATATTTTGAAACGTGCACCGGCCGACCCGTTTTTCCCGTGGGAATTCTGACGCACAATCTACCACCGCGGCCACCTGCGGACCCGTGCTTGTCCTGGCTGGACCGACAACCGGATCGGTCGGTCGTGTTTGCGTCCTTCGGCAGCGAATGTGCTCTCACCAACCAACAGATCGCCGCGTTAGTTTTGGGCTTGGAAGAAAGTGAAATCCCCTTCCTCTGTTGTCTCATCGGCTATGTGGCGGCTGAATTACCACCTGGATTTGAGGCTCGCACGAGTGGAAGAGGGCTGGTAGTGACCAAGTGGGCTCCTCAGGTGCACATTTTGAGCCATCCTTCCACGGGAGCCTCTCTGACACATTGTGGGTGGACTTCTATTACAGAAGGTTTAAGGTCTGGAGTGCCCTTCATTGCTCTTCCAATGCAGTACGACCAAGGTTTGAATGCAAGGCTGATTTCCGAGGAGTTCAAGGTGGGAGTGGAGGTGAGGAGAAATGAGGAGGATGGTTCGTTTACTAAGGAAGATATCGCTAGAGCTGTCCGAATTGTGATGGAGGAAGCGGAAGGCAATAAGATTAAATCTAATGTTGAAGAGATCAGCAGGTTCCTGACCAAGGATGATTGCCAAGTTCACCGAACAAACATCCAAAACTTCGTCTCTGCGCTAAAACAGAAAGCCTCCGATAAGCAAAATATTTGATTTTTTATAAGTTCGCTGTTGTTGCGAAGAATTGAATTGTGTTAAAGGAATGTAACTCTCAGTTAATTTCTTGCTGGACAGTCTTGTTAAGTGCTGGTTTTTCTAGCAGCTATAGTTATTATTGCAGCTTTCACTACAGCTGTATTTCATTGTCAGTTATCTATAGTTTGTTGTAGTTGTTCTTGTTGGACAGGTTTGTAAGTGATGGTTTTTCTAACAGTTATCCGCTGCAATCTATTTGTAATTTGCTTTTTATCAATACAAAAAAAAAATTGTGTTAATTAAACAATAAAATTGAGATCAATACATAGTTGCAACTTAAGTCTATCAGAAACAAGTTAAGTCTATCAGAACACTCATAAATTTTATAATTGTTAGGATAAATTTTATAAACTAGCACTTGCACCAAAATGAGGTGCAATAGTTACGGCGATAGAAAAATATTTGTAAGTTAATATGTTAGAAAATACAATTCAATTTGTGTGTAGAAGATACATTATTTAAAATTTGATGAATCTTGTTACTCTTGGACCCTAATATACTTTCAACAACATTGACCATCAACCCTTGAATGAACCCTATAACTAATTATTTTGATTGGAAATTTAATAATATGAATTTTATTATTATTTTTGTTACAATTATCCTTTTAATGTGAAACCCATTATATCTTGTATAAATACCAAAACATAGTTATAGACCTTTATAATTGTTGTCTGATCTATGTCTATAGTTGAATTGCAAGTTCCATTTGATACGTGGTTGTGTCAAGTTATGAGATATATGTGCCAACTCTAGGAAAGTCGTTGCAATATTTACATAGATAATTGACTTAGATTATATTGAGTATGTGAATGCTAATCCTAATGGAAGGTAAAACTCTTAAGATGTGAATTTGTGTTGTTATTGTTATCTTGGTACCCCTACGCAAGTATCTATGGGTAGGGCACTTGGTTAAAGGTGCAGAGTGCCTTGGGGTTTTGAAAATGGTACTTTTGGGAGCTCTTGAAAAGAGTTCTCATGCGTGAAGCCATATGTGTGTGGTTCAAGACACAAGTCCACTTATAAAAATTTTAAGTGTTGGATGGAAAAATCAACTCCAAATTTATACAAATAAATATATCCCCTAATATTTGTATAAATTTGAAAAATAAATGCTCATAAAGATAATTATATCTTAAAATAAATTCTTGTATATAAATGTTCCTTAACCACATTTAATCTTTTAAATAGAGTTTCAACAGTTTTCTTCAATTTCGAAGGGCACCAAAACCTATGTTCTTCATTTTTTTCCTTTCAAACCTGATTGGCACTCGTTGGGCTTTCTAAAACATCAATTTGCAGTATTTTTGTTGTCGTCGTGCAAGGTTATGCAGTGAATTTCAGTGCAAGGGTTTGACTCTTTTACTTTTTTATAGGGTTTCATCCACCACTTCTAGCATCTTAATACCCTAAGTCGGCCTAATTCCCAATTTTTCAGTGAACAAGTTTATCGAAGTTTGTCATAGCTCATTCCTTTCTTTCCAATCAACTGGTTATTTTTTTCCAGCAAAACATTCGTACACCATATCAGCTTTCAACATTCATCTCAGGTTTCAAGTGTTGTTTCAGACACATGAAAAACTTTTTAGTGTTGTGGTTGTGCTTATTTAAAGTATACAGTTGTTTGCCCAGCCACCTAAGATTTCCAGAAAATCAAGTGTTACATTTGTTTCATGGAGGAATTTTAATCATCCACGGAAGGAACTAGGGTCCATATGAGTAAATTTTCCATGTTTCCCCCCGAGGACATCACAATAAGTCACCAGTGATGGATTGGTGAAGTTGTTAATATATTCGTAGTGGTTTCAAATTCATCATAGGATCACATATGTTTTAGAACAAGAGTTGTTTCAAATGGCTATATGTGGGAGTTGCTATTTCTGATGTTCCTATTTCCAGACAGAGGGTCAGGGCCTACTTTTAAGTCACTTTTTACATAAAAGAGGGGTAAAAATTTATTAAAACAAGAGAAAATTACAGAGCCAAATCAATACATAGTCTTATCAAGCTCCACCAAATGGTTCAACTATTGAGACAAATCTGGGGGTAATTGACCCCGATCAACCACTTTCCAATCATGAATATGATCAGAAGCCCATTTAGCCAAACAATCAGCAACACCATTTAGCTAGATGTTATTTAATTATTTGTTTAAGAGTAGTTCTTCTTTAAAGTATATCTTTCTTTCCTGATTTTTCAAGAGCTTTTAAATGTTTGTAGTAACTTACAAATAAATACTTCAGGTTCAAGAGAAGACAATGGCTATTTCTTATTCAAGTTGGTTTACCTTCCTTTGTAATTTTATTGATTATATTGAAACTGAATAACATTATCGGTCTTTGTCTTCTTCTTTTTTATTGGCCTAGTATGGTCTATTGTACCTATTTTTTATGATTTAATAAAAAACACCTCTTATGCATCGTAAAAAAAAACATTGTCGGTCTTTGTATTGATGTCATTGCTTAATTTAAGCAGTAGTTTTGCAAACAGCCCAATTGTTTGATCTTTGGATTTGTTTCATCCCATATTGAAGTTGTTATTCCTTTTTGAATCTTGTGTGCATCAAATTGTCTGTCTCTAATTTAGCCCAACATGAAGGTGTTGGGATTTTGTGTTTGGATTAGTTTGTTTTCATTCATAATATTTAAAGATCTCATTTGTGAGACAAGAGTTGTTATCAGGCTTGTACTCATAGCCAAGATAAAAAGATTGGCAGATGGTTAATTATTTCATTTATGCAAACCCCACAAAGAAATATTGTAAAGTGTGTGATAACTGTAAATTTTGTGTATATCTTGGTAACTAGGATATTTTTAGACCTCAAGGAGCTTTTCCTTATAGTTTGAAGAGAAATTTTACCTCACACTATTCCAATTTGAATTGTCTCAAAAGTGACAAATTAAAACACTAAAACAAAAATACCATAGATGATTTAAACAATATTAATAAAATAGCAAGCACACACACAAACACACATTTGCATGCCACACAACACACACATGTATCATGGTCAAACACTTTTTTATATTTCAAAATACTTCCTAGACTACCTCCACTTCCTGTTGATGTGTTTTTCGTGACCACACCAATGCAAATAAAGTCGCCAATGGCTTCCCTATCCTCTCTTGATCAAAGTATTCCGCATGCTAAGATTGCAAGAAAGTTCATGCGTTCAACTCCAAGGTTCTTTCAGTGTGAATAGGCTCAGTTGGCTCGATGTGATTTGCTGGTATTTCAAGGGGACTTACGGAATTGTTCGACAGCGGAGAAAGGAACTCAAATGCTCGAAAGATTTGTCTATGAAGCGCGGGTTTCCTATTTTAATCAGAAAGTACTGAATTGAAATGGGGTAGGGTTTAGAGAGTCTAAATCTATTCTAAATGCGGAATATGGAGCTCAACTTCAGTAAACTTCAACCGAACTTCGCTTTGCCTCGCATCGGACAGCTTCCACAGAGTCAGTGCAATCTTCGAGGGAGATGACTAAAGATGTTCAAACCACCACTTAACATGAAGATACCATCACAACGACGCATACCATCATTCAAACTGTGATTGAAGTTAGGCCCACAACGTTTCCAGTTGACCACACAAGGCGAACACACCATCAGTGGGCCCGCTAGTGGTATGGATAAGCGAAGCTTGCTTAGATCAAACACCACATTCCACAGCTAACATGTACTTGCATGGAATGAAAATTATACTACTTTGAACTATTTTATGCTACCATTTGAATCGGAAGGACGAAGAAACCTTGCTAGCTACTCACAACAAAGACGAAATTCACCATCAATGAAAAACTCTTTTATTGAGAGAGTGTTCAAAACAATTTCTTACAAAGTTTTCAAAGGGAAAACTTTCCCTCTTCTTCAAACTATACTATCAATCTATACTAAGCTACTTCTAAGTTGTCCCTCTACTCTCTACTATCTAACTTCTACCTCTATGTCTAATTCTACTGAGTTACAAATGAGGGGGACTCCCCCTTTTATAGTTGGCCAAGTCCAACGGATGGCTCAGATTACAATCGGCTAGATGGCCCAGATTGTGCCACCTCAGCCCTAAACAAGATTCGCCCTTAAAACTGCCATAATGGAGAGTGGGGTAATAAATGAGCCATTAATGTCCACCATCTTCTAGAAGATTCCAGCCTTGAAACGTGTTCACACTGTTCTGTTGTTCACGTTTAGCCAATTCTGTTGATCACTTGGAGGAGGGTAAAAGAGTCTCTAAGATTGCCTCCTCAGATAATAAAATTTGATAGAATCTAGAGTTTGACTGCTCTTGATCTTCTTCTTGATGTTGTTCTTCAACCTTGCTCGAACTTCCACTCTTTTCTCCATCTTGAGTTATACTAAGTCCCAACACTTAGCCATTTTCTTGCAACTTTCTTCCTCTGAGGTTGAGATGTCATCTTGGATTATTTTCTTCATCACTTAAGTCATCACCACTTGGTCTCAACGTTCCTCCTGCAAAACAAGCAAGGAGAAGAGCATTAGAACACTTCATAATATAAATTCAACTTACTTACAAGGATTTTCACGCTCTAACTTCCAAGCGTTAATCGCCTTCACTAGCCAACTTTGCGTTCAAATTCTTCATGATTCTTCATGCCTTAGCCAATTTTCCAACCCATCTTGCATTCTGCTCGGCGCACTTCACTCTGATATTTCATCCAACTCAGGCTCGAGAAAAATCCTCTTATCAAAAATCATCTAGGCGATCACCTTCAAATTCATCTGCCAAGGCATTTTATCTTCAACAACATCATTTATTCCTTGCCTTAGAAAAATTTTCAAATTTTCCTTCGGAAATTCATCAACCCGGTGCCCATCAAAAATCCTCATCCTGAAGGCCACAACGAAGCATGGAAGACTTTAAAATCAACTCCTCATCGATAATCTTCAATACCCAGAAGAAAATTTCCTTCAGAACGCGTCGAACTCATGGGTGCACAACGAATGGGTTCATTTAAATTTTTTTAATTTTGGACCTTAGAAAAATAAGTTTCATCAAATTTAATCAATTTCTTCATCTGTGAACATTTCTTGTTGCTCTGACTTGAAAATATTTATCAACCCTATGAAGCTAGCATCATCGGACTCCTCACCTGGCAATTTATTCATGTCTTAAGAAATTTCATCATCCTCCATGTCTAGGCGTAATTTCCTAAGGAAGAAAATACTTTGTGCCTTAGAAATTTTTTTTGATCACCTTGAAAATTTTGCCTTAGGAAATTTTACTCAACTCTGTCAACCTTGCTTGTGAGAAAAATTTTGTTTCATCCATGCTCATTTGCCAGTGGTGGGAAATTTCATCAATTTCACTTTTTATTTTTCATGAAGGCGCCTAGCATATTTTACTTCACACTTGAAGGATATTTCATTTGAAACTCCAACGCCTTAGCAATATTATTATTCATCTTCACTCAACATCTTGGGCGCAAATGACACATGCTGAAGGATATTCATCACCACGCCTAGGAAAATATTTTCAACACTTTGCATTTTCAACGCCTAACACACTTTATTCACCCTTCACCACCCTAGGCGTAATATTTTCTAACACCTTGGCATTTTCAATGCCTAACGCACTTTATCCACCCTAGGCGCATATGATACTTGAAGAAGAAAATTGATCACGCCTTGTATTTTACTTCACCACCTTCAAGGTCTACCTAGGCGCATTTGAGAGGGTGAGAGGGATTTTTAAATCTTCAATGCCCAACACATGACCTTTGAGCTCCCTTCTTTTGTCTTTACATGCCCTCATTTGGGTGCATTTGAGCATAGGAGGAGGATAAAACTCCTTTTGACTTGTTGACTAGCTTGAGATTCTTTCTTTTTGTCTTCACATGGCCTCTTTTAGGCGCATTTAGGCATGCATGAAGGATGAAACTCCCAACGCCAAGCTTTGACTCCTTTCCCTTTGCTAACTTTTGGCACATTTTGAAACTTCCAATGCCTTCAAGTGACTTTTCAGCTTCTTCATTTTTGTCTCTATATGGCCCCATTTGGGCGCATTTTGGGGTGAGAGGAGGATGAAACATTTCAATGCCCTAGCTAGTGACTCTTCATCTTCCTTTGCTTTGTCCTTACATGCCTACTTTTGGGCGCATTTTGCCTAGGCTGAAGGATGAAAAGTGTTGACTACTTTGACCTCTTTTCAGCTGGGCACATTTGATGCCTCTAGGAGGATGAATTTCATACTTAGAAAATTTTTGAATGCTACTAGCTTGCATGTGGGCGCATTTAGCCTATGCTGGAGGACATCTTTCAAACTTAGAGAATTTTTTATGTTTCTTCATCCTTGAGGGCGCATTTTCATGTTGATACAGGATGAAGCCTCAGACTTAGAACTTTTTCTCATCAATCTGTGAAGAGGGTGCATATTCAAGGTGAAGCAGGATATTTCTCGGACTTAGTCACTTTTTCTCGCCCTCGCCAACTTCTTACTATAAATAGTAAGTCTCTTGATTCTTGCATCTCTGAAGCTCAGATTGATTTGAAATTTTGAACATCGGATCCTTACGACTTCAACAATCTGTCGACACTACCATTCTGAGTTGACCTGCTAAAAATAGCATATTTTGGGAAGTGTTTTGCTATTTATAGTAACCTCTCATTTCTGGTACCTCCACAGCTTCGTTTGATTTGAAATTCGAATGAGGTGCTCCTCACCACGTGACCTGCCTGCTGATATCGGTGCATGCGCCTGACTTGCTATTTTTAGCCTGTTTCCAAAATGACTTACTATAAATAGTAAGTGCTTCGTTTGACTTGAAATTTTACCAGCAGATAGCTTGAAGGATGCTGATCGCGGTGGTTTACAACGGTTTTCAAAAATTTTGACTTTTTACCCATCTTTTCAAGCCCCGAAGTTGGAAACCCTAATTTGTTCTGCATGCGTATCAAATGATCTTTGTTTGTCTTTGTTTCTGTTGCATTGCGATCAACTCATAATTCCGAACTGCTGGGAGGCATCTGTCAGGACGCACCTGCTAAAAATAGTAAGTTCCTTATTGAGTGATTATCTCCATTTGCATGTCACATCATCGCGAAGCTCTCAAAAAACCCATAAGGAATATGCAAACATGCAAAGAAAACTTTGACATGTAAACCCTAAAAATAGCCTCGGAAGACTGAATTCTGAAAGTCGTTATCTCGCTTTGCATGTTACACCATCACGAAGGTCTTTGAAAACCCAGAAGGAATATGCAGACATGCATTGAAAAATTCTTCGTTTAAGCCTTGAAATCTGCTCCAAAAGTTAGACCTGCTAAAAATAGAAAGTTGTCTGTTTTTGCTCAAATTTTGCACATGAGTACCCTGAGGTGTTCTGAATGTCGTGTGACTGTCAGAATCTCAAAATGCTGACAGATTGAATGCAATTGCATGCTTACTAAAAATAGTAAGTACTCAGAATTTGATGAAACTTAGCTGAGAACCTATTGGGAGCATGCTAATATCAATGTTAAGCTCAATTTTCAACTCATTCACTTCGTTCAACCTTGGACTGACCAGGGAAGATGAAACCCTAATTTTTAGACTTGGTCAATTTCACGCTTAGGGTCACAGACGGGAATGTCCCCAGAAGGGTGGACAGTAGAAGAGAGAGACAACAAGAAAACGACCGAAAAGCAAAGCCAAAATTAGGGGGTCCCCATTTGCAATGGGGCGATGTGTGAAAAAGGTCACAACACTTCCTAAAACATATTTTCACTTTCAAGATCAAGGTGTCATCATGAAAGTAAGAACCTATTCATCCAAAAACAATGGAGGATCAAAGATCAACTCTACAAGAGTGGGTTTTCTCTCCTATGTTTGAGCCCAATTTAGATTCAAGAGGGATTTTGTAGAAGTATACCTAAATAGATATTAAATCAAACGAAATGAAACAACCAAATACAATTGCATTCTTGACTCCAAATATTATCACTAGATCAAGAAATATTGGTTGCAATAATCTCTAATTTGAATATTTTAGCATAACCCCTATAAAATAGTTCAATTCAAGGTTCACTCAAAATGATTTTCCTGATTATACTGACAATCATGAATACACAATACTGATTGATTTGTTACTAAATTACTGCTTAATGTTTTCGATTTGTTTTGAGGGTGTATCCAATTGGACTACAGAGTCATAGACAGCAAGAATGAAAATGATAAATGAAATCATTGAAGAATTGATCTAGACATATGGTCCACCACATCATAGGCATTATAAAGAAAGCATACTAAGTAATCGAGAAATGAACTGCCTAAATTCACATTAAAGAACAATCACAAAGCTTTTAATAATTTTAAAGTGACAAGAGAGAATCTTAACAAGAAGTAAAGATTCCCTTGAAGATATATAAACAACTTTGGAGGCATTTTTTACACAAAACCCAATGCAATTGATCCTTTACATGTTTTATAGCTTCACCCAGTTCTACAGCTGGACATTGCATGATTGAAGTCTAAAATAAAATCATTGCACCTACAAAGTGTTAGACCAGCACCAGAAGAACCAACCGCAATTCCAAAATGAACAAAATTCTCCTTTTAACAATTACAAAATGTCCAACCCTAAGTGTTGCATTGTAGCTCACGAAATCAATGGCACAATATCTTTCCACCCAAAGCGGGTGCCTTGAATTAAAAGGCAACCGTTTGAAGTGTTGTGGGTTGCTATTAGAATCCTTGTGCATTAATGGTGAGGAGGTAGGCGAGTAAAACATCGCCATTACATTTGGCGCTCAAGTACCTTTTAAAATGCTTTTAAATATGATATCAGTTCCCTTAATAAATTATTTTCCCTTTTAATATTGTTAGTTTTATGATCAGATTTAATGCACAAAAATTAATTTAAAATCTGACAAAATAACACAGCAGATACCTGGGAAAACCCTCCTCTTGAGAGAGAAAAACCCAGCAACAAATATATCTCTTATATATATGAGCAATGGCAACAAGTCTCTTTACAATGAGGCCTAATACAAGGCCAATATTCAGCACCACCAATGGTTGTAATAACATATAACAATCTACTCTTCCTTGAACACAAATATGCTATTCAATGGATTTGCAATCTACCCTAGAAGAAATTTGCACTTGATAGGAGCTTCTCTTGATAGAATTCGCACTTGCTTGTACGAAGGAATCAAACTTGTTTGATGTCCAATAGAGTGGAAATGACCTCCTATAAATACATATCAATAGAGAGCTCGCACCTCTTCAAGATCTAGGTCAGCCACCATAAGAAAACATAATTACAAATACAAGGAAGGTCGGCCAAGATGAGCATACAAGGTAGGTTGGCCAAAATGAGAATTACATTGTTGCCATGTGAAGCGTCCCTTCACATTAATTATCACAAATAAATGTAGTCACAAGAAGAATGAGCCTGAAGCTGCTAAACATCAACACTCCCTCTCAGCTAGGGAGAAATACTTCTAGCTGCATAAGACACATCACCTCATCGTGATGTCAACCATAATGGTTACAACCATATGTGGAAAGGAAATGATATCACCTCATCGTGATATTAGATATCACCTCATCGTGATATTAGATATCACCTCATCGTGATATTAGATATCACCTCATCGTGATATCAACCATAATGGCTACAACCATGTATGGTATGTACAAGTGTTCATCACTTGTGTGATGTTGTCACCTCAACATGACTTTCACCATGGCTCTCCCAAAGGGTGAAAACACAAGTACAAGAGGAATCATCATGGACTCTCTCACGTGATGTTGTCATGAAGTCACACACATGACATCCACCATGGCTCTCCTAGAGGGTGGAATCAAGGGATCTCACCTCGAACTTCTCTCACAAAGAAGAACTCATTAATCAAGGGATTTCACCTCGAACTTCTCTCATAAAGAAGAACTCATTAATCAAGGGATTTCACCTCGAACTTCTCTCATAGAGAAGAACTCATTAATGAGGATCACTAATATTGAGACTCTTTCTTAGTTAAGGCTATATTCTCCACCATTCCAATCTTATCTCAAAAGTACAAAAACTTTATCCTAGAAGGAGGCTTGGTGAGAATGTATGTCGTTTGCTTATCAGTGTTGATATACCTCAACTGTATAGCTTTCCTCAATACCATATCTCTAATATAGTGGTATTTGATCTCAACATGCTTGGTTCTGTCGTGAAACACAAGATTGACAGAAGGCTTCACACAACTTCGGTTATCACAATGGATGATAGTAGGCTCCATTAATTGTCCAAACAATCCTGCAAGGAGCTTACGAAGCCACACTACTTCCCAAGCTGCAATATACTCTACCTTTGTTGTACTCAATGATACAAATGATTGCTTCCTATTGCACTAGGAAATCATAGCAGATCCTAAACTAAAGCAACATCCAAAGGTGCTTTTCTGATCAGTGACACTCCCTGCCTAATTAGAATCAATAAAACTATGCAGCTCCAAGTCCACATCTAAAGAATATCTCAACCCATATCCAATTGTGCCACGCAAGTATCTCAGGATATGTTTTGCTACAACAAGATGTATATGTCTCGGTTCACACATTCATGAACTGACTAAGTGCACTCACAGCATAACAGATATCTGGTCTAGTGTTAACTAGATACATCAAGGACCCAATCAATTATATGTACATCATAGGATCCACCAAGTCTGAACTAGTTGTAGCCTCTTTCAGCTTTTGCAAGTTGGTCTCCATAGGTGTAGACATGGAGCAAAAACCTTTAGAATGTCAATAGTGTACTTCCCTTGACTTAGAATGAACTCAATGAGCCTTTGTCATTCTTTCTAAACCAAGGAAGTAATGTAACCAAGATCCTTCATTTCAAATTCAGAAGCTAACTCCTCCTTGCATTGATAATGAGATGATCTTCTTCAGTAAGAATTAAATCAACATAAAGAACCAAGATCAACTAGATTACCATCTTCTTCAGGTTCAGTAGGCTCCCTATGAATCTTCAAGCACTTGCATCAACCTCCTAACCTCTTCGTCCAAGATTGCGTACAACACTTGCCTCAGTGCATCAACCTTCAGGTTCTGACCTTCTGACCTCTTCATCCAAGATTGCCTGCAACACTTGCCTCAATGCACACCTCTGGTATAGTAGAGAGTTCAGGGTAGACCTCCTCAACCTCATAGTAGATAATTACTCTATTTTGAATAGGTTTGTGGAGCTAGCAATATCAAATCCAGATGACTGTCTTGTGCAATTCCGATCTTAGCAGTTGAAGAGGTCTTTCAAGGACTTTAGCATCGGCCTTGCAATACTGCAACCTACACTTCATCTCAGTGAGTCACAAAACTCCCTCTTGATCCCTACCTCAGAGATTGCAAAGAAATTCATTGGAAGTGAAATCTTATCATTGATAGGTCCCAGGACCTCAATCCTTTTCCCGATCATGCTCTCAACTCGAGCCTTGAAACCTCTCCTTCGAAGAACTGAACACAATGACAATTTGAATAGGCTCTTCGTTTTCAAGAGATATCTCAAGTCATCAACTCAGACCCACAGCTGCAAGCTTGATCAAGTCTCCATGCTTCAGCCTACAAGATGCATCAAGCTCTTCTTGAAAGAAATCTCTTATGCTTCTTTGTCCGTCCTCAAGACATTAGGGAGAGATTACTACTAGTTCGTAGAACTCAGCTATTCTGAAGAGAAATACCAATGTTGGAAGCATACATGATTTACTATCTCAATGTTATAGCACGAATTAATAACTGCATAAGGAATTCATGAACATGAAATACTTATCTCATCAAAATCTCCTTAAATAATCACAGATAAATAATTTATCATTCATTTGCTTCTCGATTCAATCTACATTTTAAAGGATTAATAATAATAATAATAATAATAGATTATATATAAGAAGTAAAATATCAAAAGATCAAAAGTAAAGAAGTAATAGAACTTATATTTATTGATCCTAATATATCTTTCAAGTCCATCTTTTACTCCTCTCGAAAGAGTTAATCTCAGCACAACAAGAGACAATCCTCAGATTTCTCATACACATTATGCAACCAACATATACAACATAGAATTAGGCCTCTCAAGGCACCATCATAGCCCATGCACAAAGAGAATGTTATCAATGTGACCATCCTATCACAACGAAGTTGTAGTTCTCCTTTCATCTCGGAGTCACACTCAGAGATCTTCACAATTTGCATGAACCAGCTTGCAAGGAGTAATTTGTGACTCCAAAGGATCTTATCTCAGTGATCACTATTCAAGAGAAACCACGATCTCTTTCTAAACACACATGTTCAAATAAACAATGTCAGATTTGTACAACTCAGCAAACTGAATTACAGCCTAGATGAAAAATGATTTCAAGGGTACAAACAAAAATACTTATCTCTTTCTGTTGGTACACCACAATCTTCACATTGCATAGAAAATTGTTTCTCCTCTCACAGGCCCATCTTAACTCAGAAACAGAGTAATACAGGACGCAAGACATATTAAATGCAGGATCATCCACATACTCTCCTTCAGTCATACAACTGTAAGCTAAAGTAAAGAACTAGAAATCTGATATAGATTTATCAATAGGTTGTGACTACACAAATTCTGACTTCTAGCTCCAAGTATCCTTTTCTCCACTCAAGAAAGAATGTTGAAGGGTGCCATTACCCCAGCCACCCCAAGTATTAAAGAATACCACTCTCAACACAAGCGCATTAGCCAAAGTAGAAAATGACTTCTCATCAAGTCTATACGGCCTTACTGTAGGTCTCTTGTAAGACCTGGCAAATGCTAGCAGCAAAGAAATTTCTTGAATGATAGACTCCAAAAAGGTTGATATCTTCAGAAATATTCACACCTTGCAATTTCGTTGAACCATTATCTTTGTAGCCTTCTAACATGTTAGGGATTGACAACCTTAGAAGTCTTCAAGACTATTTGAATACTGCTCACAGCAAATATGATGAAGTTCATCTCAAGGTCTGCATTTGAATCTGCTTAGAATTGCTTGGAAAAATCTGATCAGATCTAAACCCACTCTTATACCATGTTAGTTTTATGATCAGATTTAATGCACAAAAATTATTTTAAAATCAAACACAATAACATAGTAGATACCCTAGGAAAATCCTCCTCTTGAGGGAGAAAAACCTAGCAACAAATATATCTCTTATATATATGAGCAATGGAACCAAGTCTCTTTACAATGAGGCCTAATACAAGGCCAATATTCAGCACCAGTAATGGCTGTAATAACATATAACAATCTATTTTTCCTTGAACACAAATATGCTCTTCAATGGATTTACAATCTGCCCTAGAAGAAATTTGCACTTGATAGAATGAGCTACTCTTGATAGAATTCGCACTTGCTTGTAGGAAGGAATCAAACTTGTTTGATTTCTAATGGAATGGAAATGACCTATAAATAAATATAAATAAAGAGGTCGCACCTCTTCAAAATCTAGGTCGGCCACCATAAGAAAACATAATTACAAATAATAATTACAAATACAAGGAAGGTCGGCCAAGATGAGAATACCAGGTAGGTCGGCCAAAATGAGAATTACATTGTTGCCATGTGAAGCATCCCTTCACATTAATTATCACAAATAAATGTAGTCACAAGAGGCTAGAAGAATGAGCCCAAAGTTGCTAAACATCAACGAATATTAGGCCTGTTACCAACCTTTTTTGTTTATATCTCGACATATGAATGGGTTGTCGGCAATGTGAGAAAAACTTAGAACTCCATCGAGCCTTGAAGATGGTTATAGAGCCACCTCGAAAATTTGACAAACACCAAATTCCCTCCTACATTGGGGCTTAGATGAGGTTGTAGAACCAAGGAAAAATCCTAACCAATAAAACACTTTCCTCATAAAAACACCCCATGTCTTTTGTCTTCCTCAGTCGATGAAACATGGAGGCTTCAAAACCACTTTTGGTAATCTAAGGTGATTGAAGAGCTGGGTATGTGCAGGATCATCATGAAAAAAATAGGACCTTAAGTGGCAAAAAAATTAGAAAATTCAGTGTTAGGCAACTTGACGTAAAAACTTGAATAAGTTATCTATATTATTTCAAAAATATGTAAAAATAGAATCTGTATAAAATTGAATGTAGTTTCTAAACTAGTAGGTTTATTTAAAAATAAATAAAATCTATTTGGAGAAAATTTGAAATTTCAATGCAGTAGTACTTAAATTTCAGGGAAAAAATAAGAAGTAGGTGTCTGTCTAACCACCCTAACCATAATAAAATGATAATATTTTTTTTAAGATTTTATATATAAGTAGAGGAATCATGTATGGATGTGATGCATATTTTTTTGTAATTTTTTTCCAAGTAATTAATTATGAATTTTTTATCACAACTTTTAAAAAATATAAAAAATTGTACGTCTGACCACCTTAACTTGGTCAAAAATTCATAAAATTTTATTTTTCTTTTTTTAATCCTATAGTATGTGAAGCATAGAATGTGACGCATGTTTTGGATTTAAAAAATGTGATACCATTTGAAAGTTATAGATGTTTTTCAATCAGCCTATCGATCAGGACTTCAGTCATAATTCTAATAGAAAATAAATAATAATTATTTATTAAAATCAAATTAAAGCATAATTTATATTGGTGGAAATCTAAGAATCTCCTCTAAAAACCCTTTTCATTTCAACAATTTTAGGTAAAAAAAAAGTCGTCAGCCACATACCCTACAAATACCCATAATATTGCCACTTTTTGGCCCATCATGATCCTGTACATACCCAGCCATCCCTAGCCTCTGCCAGATACTAATTGCTCTTTCCTTTCCTTTCATTCATCCATCGTACGTCCCTTTGAGCTTTTCGATATTTGGTGAGAAGATAGAACCATGTTGGCCATTGTGGTAGGTTGTAAAACTACACCAAAACACCCAACATATATTAAAAACAAATGCCTTTTCTTTGTTAGCTTTCATGGCAGCAATCAAACCTATTTGAGGAACCTCAAGTGGTTAGCAGACCACCCCAAACTTCTACCATGCAAACTAATACCATCCATCAACAATTTTGTGATATTTCTAATGATTTAGACATTTGGGAAAGTTATGTAACCATCAAGAAAGATGACATATATAAAGTAGTGTCATTTCCCTTTATCATGAGAAAAGCAAGTGATTTACAAATCAAATCAAATTGTAACTAAAAAATATCAACTAATGTTTGTTGAAACTTCGGGGGAGGTTTAGAACTCCTCCACATCTTTGATCCAATCTACGACTCATAAATAAAGGAAAAAGTAGTATGTAAAGGAAAGGCCACGTTGGGGATTTGAGGGGAGTTTAAAACTTGACCCTCAATTCCAATGAAAAAAACAATCGTTCTTCAAACCAAAACATAACCATAGTACAATAGAACCCTAAGAAACAATTTTTTATATATCTTTTATATAAAGCTCTAATAGGCTCACCACGTGCAACAAAACAACTATCTAGTAACATAAATATGTGTGTGATTATGTTTATGTTGATCACAATAAATGATTTTATATATATAAAAATCAAGGATACAATGGGACGTGTCCCCACCCACCAGCCCTAGATCCTCATAACTGCCACCTTCCCTAGGGCAAAGGGACAACATGTGAGGAAATTGGGGATGTGTCCCTTTTTTCTCTTCTTTTTTAAATCATTTTTTAAAAAATATCAACAAAAAAGGGTGTGGGAGCCACAAGCTCTCCTACATCATTTATGGAACCCTAAACACATCCTATATGTAATCCACTCACCCATTTACATTGTCATTCACAATTAACACAATCTTTTTCACCCTTGCTATTGTGTACTTGAAGAGCAAGGAAAGAAGACTAAGGGAGTCTAGATAATTTATGACTAGTCACCATTGAATATGCACATTCCTCACACATATTAAGCTCATGGGTTGAACACATAAAATTTGAAACACCCTACTTGATACCAATTATAATGATTTTCTACAAAAGCTACAAGTGGCCCCAAAGGTAGTTGAGGAAACTTGGATACAACAATTTGCTTGATATATTTTTATGCTCTTCAAACAATGTTCCATTAAGATCATATGTTAACACACTCTTATTTGCATTGTGTTTTAAAGGTGATCTATTATGTTATATTCCCAATTCAAGCTAGGTAGTAGTTCAATATTTCATTCATTCTACATAAACAACTAAAACAATACTTTTCTTTGGGTATCCGAGTATGTGTTGGGCTCACCACAAGCACCATAGGTGCCTCCCAACATAGTTTCATGGAGTTTCCTAACAAGGAAATAGGGGGACAAGTTTCAACCTTACGAGGGCCTAAGTTTGAGGATGGTGGCGGGATGGTAGCGCAGGGGCAGCAAGGTAGTGTGGGGGTGGCACAAATATGTATAGTACTTGAAAAATGTTATGAAAAGATCTTAAGGAATAACTATAAGAATTGCAAATAAAACTTTGGCATACTAAGTAAAGTTTAAAATAATAAACATTAAAAAATGGCAATGATTGCATTGAACCATAACAATGGTGGGTAGAGGTTTGGGTGAAAATCAGAAATAAGTATAAGAATTGTAAATGAAACTTTGGCATACTAAGTAAAATTTAAAATAATAAACATTATAATCATGGCAATGATTGCATTGAACATTAACAATGGTGGGTGGAGGTTTGGGGTCAAGGGGTAGTACCCCTTACAAGATTTTGGGGTAGTGCCCCTCATAAACCTACATGGTGAATCTCATTTTAACAATATATCACTTAGTTTTTGCAACACCTAGAAGTCTGTGGGATAGTTGGGAGACTCCTTGAGGTCTCTTGAATGCCTTGGGGACGTTTCAGAGTCCCCAAACTAGGTGGTATCTTAGAAACATCCTTGAGACTTGGTCGACGATGGTGGGATGGTGGGGGGATGTTTCCTCCAAGTTTTCATGTCTCTGAGATGTCTTCGTCTCAAAAACACAGGGCTTTTTGGGGGGATGCATCCCATGGAATACTACCTCCTAGCATTGTCTACCTAGATCACTTGCCCACACCCCTAGCTAATACCATGGCCCAAACCCTTAGTCATTTATATGAAACTCCATGGCCATTCTAGACCTAATTAACCAAAATCATATACTATTTTCTAGCACCTATCATTTGTTTATTATATAGCATTAACTCCTCCATCTGTCATGAAAAAAAAGAAATTTATAATTAGTGTATGTGATTTTTAGATTCAACTATGTAAGATTTGTTCTATATCAATGTTTTGGATCACATTTCATGATCCATCATCATTCTTCTCCTACAACTATTTCATTATTCTAATGATAAATCACATAATATGATCTGAAACATTGATACAGAAAAAATCTTATACAATTGAATCCAAAAATCACACACTAATTATTATAGACTGTGAAAAGTTGATTCCTTCAAATTTATAGTCTCTAAAAAGACTACTTCAACACATCCTATGCAGCCACCTATCTTGTATAGTATTAAATCATGGCTTCAACTTCTTACAAGAAAAACTACCACTCATGGACAATCCAGACTGATTGATGCACTCCTAACATTCTCATTATAAATCTACTTCCAAATTGGGCATCACTCCCTAAATCTCTGTTTTGGTAATTGATCCCTTCTTGGGAATTCAAAGAAAAGTGAGTAACCATAACCTTTAATCAGCATTGCCATCTATAAAATCTAGCATCACATATAAATACATATCATTCTGCCATACCTCTATTTGGATGATTTCCCTGTTTCCTATGTTATTCAACATTCCTTTGAATTTTAGTTTTAACTTGACTTTCACTAGCTCCTATCTATTGTTATCATTATTCTAGTCTACATTAGCACAATAAGAGCCAACTCATACAATATTAGACTGTAAGAATAGACTACGAATAACCATGAGAAAAACCTTCAAATTTTGAATGAAAATTTTATATTTTACAACAAAAACAAGATCTTCTAGGCACAAACTATCTTTTCCAGGGTTATTAATGACAACCAATTATGATAGGAAGGAAAAAATTATTGTTCAAACATGCAAATTTGGAAAACTTACAAGTATTGGAACAACATGCATATTGTTACTTGTAAACATGACCCCCCCTTTTTGTCAACTATGTTACCTTTTTCCTTAGTCATTTTGCTTAAATTCATGTTCAGGCAGGTGGTACTCCTCGAACTTAGGCGGGGTTTTCACTTGTTCCTCTAACCTCCTATTTTACTGCCTATTTGTTGCATCTTTGGCTGAGTGGTATTTTGTGACTTTATTCAAAATCATTGTTCTTTAAAGGAGGGTATATGTGTGCAAATAACTTGTGGGATGAGTTGTCATGTGTCAAGAGTTGCCTGATAGCTTTTCCCACAAGTTATGTTTGTAGGTGGTATTCTTTGAGGTATTTGGAACCTAAGCGATGTTTTATTAGGTTGTGTGAAATACCTGTTTCATCGCCCAGAAGCTTTTCAGTGATTGATGAAGTAAAAATGAGTTTAATTCACATAACCAATAGATTATGCAGAAAAGAAACTAACATTTTCATATATGATATGAACATAAACAAATAAATCCATACACGCAACAACACAGTGATATCAAAAGAAATATTTTATCTATATATATGTGCATTTTTACATCACATTGGCACTACAAAATTGTCTGATTTGACTACAAAAGTTCATATCAAACATAAAGGACAAAAAGAGACCATTTTCATTCAAGCACACAGGGAAAATATTAGGACTCGAATGCCCTCAACCACAGTTTGAAGGCGTTCAACTTGAGCAAGTGACAACAGGTTCTCACGCAATTGCAGGAACTGCGCGAAGAGCCCCATATCATTCCTTATAATACCTACATGAAGAAGAGCGATAGCTTCCTCCAATTTCTCATTGTGAAGAGCCAATGCTATACAAATGGTGTCGGCTATCAGTCCATTATGAGGATAGTGGTTGAGCCTAATGATAGCCACATTAACACGATGATGGAATTCAAGCTTTACCAGACGTTCCAATGCTCTTACACCTCAGTTGTGGCAACCAGAAGTCATGATGATTGTGTATATGAAATGCTTCAGCATGGTGGTGTTGTATATAAATGCTTGGCTAAGGAATGTTGTAATGTCCCCATTTTGGAGGTAGTTTGATTTAATTAAATTAATTAATTATGTTGTCTAAAATAATGATTTTTCATGAGGATAGCTAATTGATTATTTTAATTAAATTAAAAAGTGGTATTAAGTTAATTGTTAATAAGGTTATCAAATAAATCAATATTATAAGGTGACCTTATATTTAATTAATTTAATAAAGAGACTTGAATTTAAAAATATATCATAAAGTCACTTAATAAAAATAAAATAATATTCTAGAAGCTTCTTGAAGAATTGGAGAAAAAGAATAAATAGAGGGGTTGCCTAAGCTTCTAGACATCCAAATTTGAAATTGATATTTGATAATTCATCTTGTGGAGCCAAGGGTTTCTACAGATTGGTTCTTTATCATAGGAAATGAAAACTTCCTATTGATAGCAATTTTGAGGGTGTGAAATATCATCTGAATTATTGCAATTGTGGGAGAGGAGTTACTTCGGACTTCTCATTGTGGTGAAAGGCCAATTTTTGAAGAGGGTTCGATTGGTGATTGAAGAGATCATTTTGCTTTCTTGGGATCACTTCATACTTTTAGCTACAAGGTCAATTTGCATTACATATTACTTCTAATATAGTTTTACAGTCATCATATCAGCATATTGGAGAGGGACGATTTTGTTCATGGAGTCTCTTGGGTGCATCAATTTCCTTCTCTAAATGGAGCGCTCATTTTGTGGAGGTCTAGAGATGATTTTTGGAGATTGGAAGGGATTTTAGAAGGCTGCAAATATTTTATATTTTGCATTTACATCATAATAGGGGAGGTTGTTTGGAGTCGATTTGAGCTTGGAAAGTGCATAATACTTTGGATTTTTATTGTTTCTTCATCAGCAATAGTGGACACCATCATTACTAGGTTCTTCTTGCATTTTCAAAGTAGTTTGCAGGTAAGTGCACCAAGATGGTTCCCAAAAAGGGGGCTTAAGTGGCCACTTTTTTTCTGAAATCAGGAAATGCTGACCTTGGACGTGAAATTGAGGATAGTTACACTCAAAATTTTGAGATGGAACAAAAACAAGGATCGAAGCGCTCCGAGTCTACTTTCTAAACTACTAATTTATTTTGAAAATGGTTGAGATTAAGGGGTTCAAAAGAGGGTTGTAAACAAATTGGTGTTGTAAACATAACATAGTAACTCTTGTACGACCTAAGCACGGTGAACTTTTTTGTAGTATTTTTAAAATCGCTAAGGTCAAAAGTTAGCTAACAGTATCTAGTTGATGCACAATTTTTCTGATAATTTTTTAATGAAGATTTGATTTTTTACTAATTTTCTAAGTGGGCACTTCCTGAAAAGAAGAATTTTGGCCATGCTCCCCCTACAAATTTTTGAAAATAATTTATTTTCTTTTTCTTTTCTTTTTTAAAATTTGTAGAATGGAGCCTAGTTTCTAAAAATGTAATGTATTTGAAATTTTGATGAATGGTTAATTTATAACAAAAAAAACACCAAACACTACTTTTTAGCAAAAAACAGACATACAAACAAAAGAAATCATGGATGAAAGGCTTAACATTGTCAAAAAGTGAAAAAATTTACATTGTTGGATAGCTAAGAGAGAACTTAACATTACCCATGTGTTTGATTTTGTCAATTTTGGCGAGCGCGTTTTTTAAAAAAAAATTAAAAGTGGCCACAAAATTGGTACCCAACTTCATGCACCCGCCCTTGCATTGTCATCATAGGCACTTTAGTTCTTGTTGTAAGTGAATACTCAAAAAATCAGATTTGGCACTATTGTAAATCAATTCTAAGCCAAGAGTCTTGGCCAATTCATAGCATCATTGTATTAGACATTTTATTGCAAAGAAGGAGAAATAAGTTGTTGGTTGAATACTAGATAGTAATTGAGCTTGTTTATATCATTCATGATCTAATCAATAGTATGCATGCCAAGTATTTGACAAAATGTCAATTGGTTGTAGGTTCTCTTTTTGGAATAAATAATGTTATAATATTGCATACCAAGTGTTTGTATTAATGCCACTTGGTTGTAAGTGCATAAATGCCATCTTAGATTGCATCCAAAGTGTTTTTCATAATTTCTAGTTGTTGTAGCTGCATATTGCAAGTAGTTTCAATCATCTATATACATCAAAGTACATTAAAACAATTGCATTTCATCATAGAAACATTCATAGTAGTCATTGAAAATCATTGATACCATTGGAAACATTCAAAGAAACATCATTGGTAACAAGAAAGTCAAAATAAATCAATCTGAAGTTCTTATTAGCCTATATCAACTTGTACACCAACTATTTCACAAAATTCAAAAGGGCAGCAAAGAAGAGTTTTTGAGTCAGCTTGGGCTAGGCTTGTTATAGTGGTATCAAAGCTTTGATCCTACCATCCTGGAGGGTTAAAATTCTTTATGCAACCACGAGAAGTTGGACCACACTGGTATTACACTCGTCAAAGGGCGAATCAACAAAGAAATCAGATTGCAAATACATTTTCAGCCAGCAAAGGAGTTGAAGAATTTGAAGAAACAATTGAAAACATGGTAGACAGTAACAGGAAGAACATGGATGAAAGAGAAGCTCAGATAGAAAATAAGTTTGATGGGATGATTGACATGATGTCACGCTTGCTAACAAGAATGGCCAACAAGTAGTTCCAAATCACAATCACCTTCACACCCAAAACAATCATATAGGAGAGAATAGTGGTGTTAATGGCAACAATAATGAGGTCAATGGAAGAGATAGAGCAAAAAATACTAGAGGATCAGCCTCTAGACCTCTCTTCCCTACTTTCACACCAAGAGAAGAACAACAAGTGGAGGCTACAGTACCTTTTGCAGATGATGCCAGGAAAGCATGCATGGAATATTCTACATTACCTCCTGATCTTGGAGAATAGTGGACCTTTGATCAATTCATGAATCAAAGGAATAGAATAAATGGTGGGAGAAATGAATATCATCCTCCTATAGCTCCAAGGACTGACTTTCAGCAAGCTCTTGGGAAGGTGACATTGGCTCCTTTTGATGGAAGTGGAAAATGTACAGCAAAGTCATGGGTACAAAAGCTAGATAACTACCTATCTTTGGGACCAATTCCTGAAAAAGATGCCATCAAATTTGCTACACTTTGTTTGGAGGGAACTGCTCACAAATGGTGGTACCACAGTTTGGTCACTCTTGGCCATAACCTTATCAATACTTATGAGGAGTTCACTAATAGATTGATAGACAGATTTGATGTCAAGGATCCTGAGGTGACATTCAGAGAGCTAGCACAGTTGAAGCAACATGGAACCTTAGAAGCATATGTTGTCGATTTTCAGAGGTTTTCAGTGATGGTGCCCAATATCAATGAAAGGAGATTGGTAGTCTTGTTTACTCAGGGATTGTTGGAACCATTGAAGGGTTATTTGAAATCCTTTGATCCTCCAACTCTATAGGAAGCCATGAGGAAATCTAGGAGCGTGGAGTTCGCAGCCCCAAAAAGCAAGAGTTCACACAAGGAGGTTCCTTCTACTAGCAATGAGAGTCCTCAACCCATTGTTGATAAGAAAAAGAAATCAGCAACCATGTTTGATGAGGAGACACGAGAAGAGTTGAGGAAGAAGAAATTATGCTATTGGTGTAAGGAGCCTTACAACAAGGATCATGATTTACCTTTGAGATCTAAGGGAAAGGAAAAACGTTTTAAGTGGGCATACTTTGAGAACTCCGATTCTAATGATGTGGACTAGCAGGTTTCTTCAGGAGTTGATCAGGATGAGAAGACATTTTCTCCCATGGCATTTCTTACCAACGTTTAGGATGAGACTACATTCAGATTTTGAGGGATAATTGATGGACATTGTTGCATTGATATGGTTGATACTGGTGCAACACAAAACTTTATTAATGGGGATTTTGTAGCTAGGTGAAAACTCTAAGCTGAGGATTTTGATGGATTCAGAGTTTGAGTTGCTGATGGATATACCCTCGCATGCACTAGGAGAATTACTAATCTCACTTTGATGTTGAACAACTATGAGTTGCATTATGATTTCTATGTAGTCAACATGGGTGAGATGGATATAGTTTTGGGGATGAAATGACTCTAGAACTTGGGAGTATTTACCCTTGATGTACCTAAGATGGAGATTTCCTTTGAGGTTGATGGCAAGAGACATGTGTTGAGGGGAATTATAGGTGGGGGCTTGAACTCTATCTCTTTCTGTAGAGGGTTGGACAGAAAGAGAAAGGAGAAGGTGATTTGAGAGAAGCATGAGATGATCTTCTATCCATTGAGGTTGAAGCTACTTGGTCATATGACAGTCCACTCTATGATTTGGATGATGATCACTCTCTTGATTCCAGTCTTGAGATGAGCATTGATGATACCATGTGTGATCCTACAAGTGCATCGAGATCGCAAGAAGAACTCATAGAGGATATTTTAGAGGTGTACATGGTGAGGAGTGTGTATAGCTTCACTTTTGATCCTCATGTACATGATTTATTTTGGATACACAGTTCATGGGTGCATGTGATGGATAGTTTGGATGATAGTTTATCTTGTACAATGATTGGAGGAAAGGATGGTCAGTCTCTTGGCTTGCTTCCTCTTGAGGCTTATAATTCTATAACACTTGATGATGGGATTGAGTTGGTTCGACAGATTCAGTTTGAGCTAGTGTTCCATGAGTTGTTTGATGATGATAGGGACATTATGCAGTTCTTCTTGTGGGATCCAGGTGGTGAATTGCTTGAGGACAAGCAATTTCAGGAGGGGCGTACTATAATGTCCCCATTTTGGAGGTAGTTTGATTTAATTAAATTAATTAATTATGTTGTCCAAAGTAATGATTTTTCATGAGGATAACTAATTGATTATTTTAATTAAATTAAAAAGTGGTATTAAGTTAATTATTTATAAGGTGACCTTATATTTCATTAATTTAATAAAGTGACTTGAATTTAAAAATATATCATAAAGTCACTTAATAAAAATAAAATAATATTCTAGAAGCTTCTTGAAGAATTGGAGAAAAAGAATAAATAGAGGGGTTGCCTGAGCTTCTAGACATCCTAATTTCAAAAATGATATTTGATAATTCATCTTGTGGAGCCAAGGGTATTTGTAGATTGCTTCTTTATCATTGGAAACGAAAACTTCCTATTGAGAGAAATTTTGAGGGTGTGAAATATCATCTAAATTATTGCAGTTGTGGGAGAGGAGTTACTTCGGACTTCTCATTGTGGTGAAAGGCCAATTTTTGAAGAGGGTTCGATTAGTGATTGAAGAGATCATTTTTCTTTCTTGGGATCACTTCATACTTTCAGCTACAAGGTCAATTTGCATTACATATTACTTCTGATATAGTTTTACAGTCATCATATCAGCATATTGGAGAGGGACGATTTTGTTCATGGAGTCTCTTGGGTGCATCGATTTCCTTCTCTAAATGGAGCGCTCATTTTGTGGAGGTCTAGAGATGATTTTTGGAGATTGGAAGGGAGTTTAGAAGGCTGCAAATATTTTATATTTTGCATTTACATCAGAACAGGGGTGGCTGGTTGGAGGAGCTGATTTGAGCTTGGAAAGTGCATAATACATTGGATTTTTATTGTTTTTTCATTAGCAATAGTGGGTGCCATCATTATCAGGTTCTTCTTGCATTTTTAAAGTAGTTTGCATTGTCATCATAGGCACTTTAGTTGTTGTTGTAAGTGAATAGTCATAAAATCAGATTTGACACTACTGTAAATCAATTGTAAGCCAAGAGTCTTGGCCAATTCATAGCACCCAAAGTGTTTGTCATAATTTCTAGTTGTTGTAGTTGCATCCAAAGTGTTTGTCATGATTTCTAGTTGTTGTAGTTGCACATTGCAAGTAGTTTCAATCATCTATATGCATCAAATTACATTAAAACAATTGCATTTCATCTTAGAAACATTCATAGTAGTCATTGGAAATCATCGATACCATTGGAAAAATTCAAAGAAACATCATTGGTAACAAGAAAGTTAAAATAAATCAATCTAAAGTTCTTATTAGCCTATATCAGCTTGCACACCAACTGTTTGACAAAATTCCAAAGGGTAGCAAAGAAGATTTTTTGAGTCAGCTTGGGCTAGGCTTGTTACAAATGCTTCACCCAGAATACTATGAAGCACTTCTTCCTCCACCTCACTTTGTATCGTGAACACCTCCTTCAGCTGATATGACAAATTCCTCAACAGCAAACTACATTCAATCTCCTCCAAGACAATGTAGTCATTTGTATAATTGTCATCACTCTAAGAGCTCGCCATCTTTAATGCTACTAAATGATGAAGAAAGGTGACAATAGTTGAATTTATAGAAGGTTGGTTGGACATTGGTGCTTTCTCCTAAGATTTGATGAGATGGAAATTCAGTTCAGATTAATGGTTGATTTGAACTGGTTTTAAATTACATTTCCCATCAGGTAGTATGCACATGTTATTAGATGGTGTTTTCTTAAACTAAATTAATGATTCGATTGTGTGGAAGGTCATTCGACATTCAATTGGTTTCTTTTCCCAATTTTCATTCACTTGTTGGGATTAATTATTTTGGTTGATTTTAGCAATTTTCAACAAATGGTGGGGAAACAAGAAGATCGCCAATTTAGTATCAACTTTGGCGATTGTTCAATGGGGTTATTTTTCAATAAATTTAAAATGGAGAGAAAGATAGGGGCTCTCTAGATATACACCTTGTGGTGTTATTGAGATGGATTTAGGCATTTATTTCAAACTCTAATAGTTCATGATCTTTGTGTTATGAATTTAATGATATGATTAGTACATTGATCTTTGTATTATGTGTGCAATATAGTTATGTCTTCTTTGTGAGATAAGTTGTATGGTGTTCATTCATTACAGTATGATCTTGTTTTTTTTATTAGATAGTCATAGGATTTTCAATCTTTGTGTTGATGGTTTATGGTTGTGATTTACACTTTCACGTTAGTTTCATATTTATGAACTAGCGTCAATTGCCTTTCCTACTTTCTAGTCAAAAGCATACCCGTGTGAACATTAGCTTAGATAAATTCATTGAAAATATTGTAAGGGAGTTTTACCTTGACAAAATTCAAAGAAAATCCACAAATGCAATTGTGGTCTTTTTAGAGCTATTAGCAGATTTATGCTAGTGCTAAACTAGGTTGAGAGTCGTTTATTTTTTAGCATATTTATCCTATCATTTCATTCACTAACAGATTTTTGGCGACTCTGTTGGGGAGACAAATTGAATTGATTGGAAAATATTACAATCCCTGTTGTGTCATGTGGCAAGATGGTACTTCCTCATGATAACATATTTCCTGTTTTGCAACCAGATTTAGACTAGGTGGGAGCAAAACAAGAAGATATAATTTCATAATTAAATACCCTCACCTAGAGATATAGGAGGAATGCAACATATTATATGCGAGTGAATATTTCCTTCGAAGAAGAGGAAGATTTTTCCCAGCACCCACCTATACCTGTAGTTGAACACCCCCTGAGATTGATATTTGTGTACTACAACACCCTCCTCGTCATCTTGAGCATTAGCCTAATTGAAAGTTTCATCATCCAAGGGATCCACCCATACCTCAACTTCAGAATCCACCTCTCGATCGTCCACCACCCAGAAATTAACCCAATAATTCTCTTTCCCAATCTTTACTCCTATGTGAGTTGGTGACTCTAATCATCTATGGCCTTGAATCTTTGGTGTAATGTTGGCCCTCTTGTCCTGTCACAATACCATAATTTACCCCATGGTTCCCAAAAATGGTTCCTTAAATTTTCTGGTCAAAATCAACAAGATCCTGAGGAACACATCCTAGCTATGACTGTAGTAAGTGGAATTCTAGGAATTCAAGAAGAGGATGTTTTTGTAAGAATTTTCATTGATAGTTTGATTGAGAAAGCACTAGAATGGTACAAGGGACTTGAAAAGGGAAGCATTACAAGATGGGAAGTCCTTAAAAAAAAGTTTCTCCAATGCTACAAAATTCCAATCAACATTGTGGCTACCTTGCATCTTTTTTTTCAGATTATAAAGGATAAGGTTGAAACCATGAGGGATTTTGTATACCGATTCAATCAGTCTCTTCAAAAAATTCCTATTCCAGAAAGACCTAGTGAGGAGATCTAGTTTCACATATTTATTTTTGCTTTGGAACCTGACATTCAATTAATCCTCAAAAGAGATAAAGTTCAAGTGATTGAGAGAGCTCAATTAGAAGTAGTAAATGTTGAGGATGATTTTATAGCCAGAGGAAAATGGAAACTAGGTGCAAGTGCGAAGCCTGAAGCTAGTCCCAAGTTATCCTTTAGTTTCGGGTTGAAAGTCATGAAAAAGTAGAATTACCTTGCCTAACTACTGAAAACATTAATCTGACAATTTTTGATGGCATGCAACAGCCTAGTGAGGAACGAGATTGACACTGCAATGCCTTCAATTTATATACCTCGTTTGAGGTTGAAAGTGATCTTAGTTCATCTAGTGATGATGAAGATGACAATTTTTAGAAGAGGACACCAATTTCTTCTCCTTCTCTTCTTGAAGATAAGTCCTCTTATGAGGCTAATTTAAAGGATCTAGTGTCAATTTCTCTTCCTATTCCTGAATACGAAGTTTTCTCCTTCGATGAAGCAGTGGAAAAGAATACATTTTTTCATCTAGAAGGAAATGGAGGTCTTGCATATGGTATTTCTCAAAAGGAAGAAAAATGGTCAATTCATCCTAACCCTCTCTTCAATTTTGATGAATTCAAAATATATGATAATTCTCTCTTCACAGATTTAATTGCTAATCAATTTATATCTAAAGATGAACATTTTTTATCAATGGTTGAAGATGGTCATAATCAAGGAAACAATGGGAAAACTGGTAGTCCTTTATTGGAGGAAGATGAGGCTAGTGCACAATTAGATGTTAGAAGTGAATCAGTTCCTACTTTGTATCAGTTTACAAAGGTAATTATCTCCCATGAAAATAACTTGACCAAGGAAAGGTGTAATGAAGTTAAAGAGAATAATATTTCCTATGGTGGCTTGTCAAAAAATGGAGGGGTGCCTAAGAGGTGTGATATCAAAGAGGAATTTAGAACTCATAATTTTGTGTCAGAATTGGATATACCTAGATTGATGAACCTCAGCTATGGAAATTAGCTAATAAAAGATGGTCTACTACCAACAAGATAGCAGCGGGATGAAATTTTTGATGAGGAATGGATTTTTGGGAAAGCATTTGACTATGGTTACATTTTTGTTCATATCAATGTTGGGGTGTCAATATTTCTAGATTTTCTTCAGAGACTATATAGGAAGGTGGGCCTTTTTAGGAAAGGATTATTCTTCTCCCAAATTGTGAATGGGTTTGTATTATTTTCTACCTTTCCTTTTCCTTTCTGGCAAGTTGGTCTTGCCTTGTAAATAATCACAATTTTGGTGTGTTCATTTTTGGCTTGTTGTTTGGCTTGGTATCCTTCTTGCTTTGACTTCATGCCCAACGCAAAGGATTGGTCTTACATGTTGGTTTTTTGCATCCTTTGTAGTCCTTGTCCCCAATCAGAGCCATGGTTACTCATAAACATGACCCCCCCTTTTTGTCAGCTATCTTACCTTTTTCCTTATTCATTTTGCTTAAATTTGTGTTCAGGCAGCATTTTGTTGTACTCTTCAAACTCAGGGAGGGTTTTCATTTGTTCCTCTAACCTCCTATTTTACTGCTTGTTTGTTGAATCTTTGGTTGAGTGGTGTTTTGTAACTTTATTCAAACTTATCATTCTTTAAAGAAGTGTATATATGTGCAAATAACTCATGGGATGAGTTGTCATGTGTCAGGAGTTGCCTGATAGCTTTTCCCGCAAGTTATGTTTGTAGGCGGTATTCTTTAAGCTATTTGGAACCTAAGCAATGCTTTATTAGGTTAAGTGAACTACCTATTTCACTACCCAGAAGCTTTTTAGTGATTGATGAATCAACAGTGAGTTGAATTCACATAACCAATGCATTATGCAGAAAAGAAACTAACACTTTTCATATACAATATGAATAAAAATAAATAAAGCCATGCATGCAAGAACATAGTGTTATCAAAAGGAATATTTTATTTATATATATGTACATTTTTACATCGCATTAGTACTACAAAATTGTCTGATTCGACTACAAAAGTTCATATTGAAGACAAAGCATAAAAAGAGACATTTTCATTCAAGCACACAGGGAAAATATTAGGACTCGAATTCCCTCAACCACAAACTAGAGGCGTTCAACTTGAGCAGGTGACAACAAGTTCTCATGTGACTGTAGGAACTGTACGAAGATCCCCATATCATTCCTTATGATTCTTGCACGAAGAAGAGCGACAACTTCCTCCAATGTCTCATCTTGAAGATTTGATGCTATACAAATGGCATCACCTATCAGCCCATTCTGAGGATAGTGGTTGAGCCCAGTGATAGCCACATTGACAAAATGATGGAATTCAGGCTTTACCAGGCACTCTAATACTCTTACACCCCAATCACAGTGGTTAGAAGTCCTAATGATTGTGTATATGACACACTCTAGCATGGTGGTGTTGTGTACATGTGCTTGGCTCAGGAATGCTTTGCCCAGAATACTGTGAAGCACCTCTTCCTCCACCTCACTTTGTATCATCAAGACCTCCTTCAGCTGATCTGACAAATGCCTATTAAATAGTAGACTGCATTCAATCTCCTCCATAATAATGTAGTCATTTTAAGAATTGTTGTCACTCTGACAGCTCACCATGTTTGATGCTACTGAATGATGAAGAAAGGTGACACTAGCTGAATTTATAGAAGGTTAATTGGACATTGGCACTTTCTACTAAGATTTGATGAGATGGAAATTCAGTTTGGATTAATGGCTAATTTGAGTTGGTTTTAAATTACATTTCCCATCGAGCAGTATGCACGTGTTATTAGATGGTGTTTTCTTGAAGCTACATTAATGATTTGATTGTGTGGAAGGTCATTTGAAATTTGATTGGTACTTTTTCCTAATGTCCATTCACTTGTCAGTATTAATTATTTCAATTGATTTTAGCAATTTTCAAGAAATGGTAGAGAAACAAGAACACCGATTTAGTAACGACTTTGGAAACTATTCAGTGGGGTTGGTTTGCTATAAATTTGAAAATGGAGAGAAATATAGGGGTTGTCTGGATATACACCTTGTGGTGTTATCGAGAGGGATTTATGCATTTATTTCAGACTATAATAGTTCATGATCTTTGTGTTATGAATTTAATGATATGCTTAGTAGGTTGATCTTTGTATTACACATGTGATATAGTTATGTCTTCTTTGTGAGATAAGATTCATAATGTTCATTTATTATAGTATGATCTTATTTTTTTTGTTTGGATAGTCATAGGCTTTTCAATCTTTGTGTTGATGGTTTATGGCTGTGATTTACGCTTTCGTGTTAGTTTCATATTTATGAACTAGCATCAATTGTCTTTCTTGCTTTCTATTCAAAATCATACATGTGTTCATTACCTTAGATAAATTCATTGAAAATATTGTAAAGGAGTTATACCTTGACAAAATTCAGAGAAAAGCTACAAATACAATTGTGGTCTTTTTAGAGTTGTTAGTAGATTTATGCTAGTGCTAAACTAGGTTGAGAGTCATTTATTTTTTAGCATGTTTATCCTGATTCATTTCATTCGCTAATACATATCAACCATGGAAACACTAGTAGAGGTGTGGTGGAGTCTTGTAGAGAAAAAATTTAGCAAACTTGAGGTATCTATACATTCTTATTCTCCCTCTCAGTCTTTTGAAAATGAGAAAAACTAAGGGACCTCAAAAGTTGTAGTTAAATATCAATTATTTTGATTCTCACATTAAGCTCCATGAGTATTACATAATTCACTTTCTAATCTAAGCCGAAGAGATTATGATGTAATGTTAAAAGGGGATGCTGGTAAGATAGCCACCCGGATTCAAATACCCCCATTGCAATAAGATAACCTATAGTGTGAGCAAGCATGTGGCAAGGTTATGGTGTATTAATTATGAGGTACATTGTGAGATTGACCTTCCTTAAAGGTCTTAAGAACATGATCGAAGAATACCAATGTTATAGGCTAACACACAGTTGGATCCAAATATATGCATCAAAATGTTTACCAACCAAAATCTCAAAGTTTTAATGGTACAAGCTTGATTAACCTCAACAAAATAGATCTTATAATTTTTAAAAAAACATTTTCCAAAGAAAGGCATTTCAAGTGAGCTATCTTGGCCATAATCAGGTTAATGTGATTCAAAAATTTTATTTTAGAAAAACTAAATTTCCCTGTGGACTGTGGTTGGCTGGTAATTCCTAAGGAATTTAGGATTGCTAGAAAAGGTTAGATTCATGGCTTGCCTCAGCTTGACTCAAAGGAAAGCTTAAGAATTTGTAAGTTGAAAAATTTCTCAAATCACCACAACATAAGCAACAATAAGAATAATAACTGACAAATTTGCAATACATTCCATAAAATTGCAACCCTCTCTAAGATTGAAACACTTTTCAAGAATCATACTAGGTGTTGATTGTCTAGAACTCTATGTAGACCTATAACCTCACACTATAAAACAATCTCAATTTAGCTGGGTGCATATTTTTGTGATTTCATTGAATATGATTTCTACTCTCTATTAACGTGTAAGGACAATAATATTTGAAATATCTTGGGGAAACAAGTAAATTACAAGGATCCAAGTTATCCCACTCAAACTGTTGGTTTTTTTTTTTACTTTATGACTTTTGGTGAGTAATTAAAGACAATAGGGTCAAGCATGAGATGTCTTATATGATTTTGATGCATATGGTGATGATTTTTAAGTGTTCTATAATTAAATGTTCATATGGTTTCTCATTGAATTGCTTGTTATCATCAACTGATGTTTGATTGATGTTTAAATGCTTAGTCGAATCTCTTTAAATACCAAGACATAAAAAATAGTAAATAAACATGTACCAAGTTAGCTCTCAATGACTATATATTCAAGAGATTCTAAAAAAAACTGTAACATTTTCTATTTAACATTTTAAATCACACTCTATATAATCTATTATCAGAAAGAGAAAAATTGTGTATTGTTGTTTTCTTCTAGCTTTTATATAATGAAAGTGAATGGGTTGTACTTATTTTCATACCCATTCAAATTCTCTCTCAAATAATGAATATTATTCCTATTCTTTCCTCTAATATTTGGACTAAACCATAGCCTATAGTGTGTGAGAGAAAATAATAGGAATAGAAATCCCTCACATAACATAGGTTGTGGTTTAGTTCATTTTTTAGAGAAAAAAATAGGAATTATGTTCATCATTTAAAGGAGAATTTGAATATATATGTAAATGAGTACAATACATAAATGATTTTGTTACAAAAAATAAAAAATAAAATACCTATCAAAAATTATTACCCAAGTCAATCAGGTGATCTCATAATACTAGGTTACAATTTTTGGCCAAACAAGACACTAAACTGATTTTTTCTAACCAAATCTTCACTTTCGAGCACCTATAGCAGCTAAGCCATGAGGAATTTGAAGATGATGCAAACTAGTGATTTGTGAAATTTTGTCCATAGATTCTAAATATATTTTTTTCAAAATTTTTGGAATCAGATTGCACTTCTTTTTCTATCTCCTTCAAAAACTAGTTTTTTTTAGTAAACACCATTTTTAAGGAGTGACACTCGTCGTATAACACAAATTTTTTTCCATGAAGGATAAAAAAAAAAAAATTGAATTTAGATTTGTAACTACGATATCTAGTGCTTCCAATTGGTTTCATAGTCTTTTATTGAATATTTTTTCCTTAATGAAGTTTCAAAGTCAAACCAATTACAATTCAAACATAGGTGGACCGTATAACACATAACTTTTTTTCAATGTATCGAAATTCTTTTTTTTTTGGTTGGATCAAGGACTTAAATATTTGGTGCACTCATATTTTTCAACTTTTTTTTTATAATCTTCTATTTTTCCACATGTGCAGAACAGAGAGCTTGATTTTCAGTGAAAAACATACATTCACAAGAAATAAAAAATAAATATAATAATTGAATTAAATTTATTTAAAATTATACTTTTTGGGAAGCTTATAATAAGGACTACATACTTACAAAAAATAAATTTTAAATGAATTGATTTGATCCCCCAAAAGGTAAATCAAAAGTGGTTTTTTATTAGCATTTTGATAGGTGTAAAGGAGACTCCATTATAGGTATGGTTTAAAACTAGCAGGGTTCTATCCAAGGGTGTTTGATCTAAGGTAGTTTGATCAAACCCTCTTCAATTGGAATGATTTAAGTGGAACTTTTTAAGGATTAAATCATTATATTTTCTAAAAATATGTGATTTCAACAAAAATTAGAATCTCCTAGAAATTGTAAACCAGCTTTGTGGGATCACCACTTGATGATGGATCACAAAGCTTCATCTAAAATATCAATTCAAAAAGTCTTACATAGTTTTTTATAGAAGCTATTCAATCTATATACAATGGACTATGGAAGATTAAAGCCTCCAATCCCAATGACTAGTAGGAAATGACAAGATTTGACAATTGTAAAAAATTAGAAGTTTGAATTTTGGGCTAGATCCACACCATTTACCTTATCGCTCCCACCCATCGCAAGGTTGTCCCAAGTTAGGGAATGTATAATCTCAAGATAGAGTAAAGGTGCATGGCAACTCAAGCTAATGATTAAGGTGGCTATTTGGAATACACAAAGGTGAGAGTAAATGAGCATTGATAAGGATTAGGGAAGGAGACAAACTTAGCACAAGAGTGTGCTACTTATCAAATGATGTAATCATATTGAGACATTCAATAAAAATAGGTCCAAAACTAAATGAGAATTTACATGGGTATGCTATTTTTACCATTATATTTCCCCCCCCACTTTGAGTTGAGTATGAATTCTAAAATGAACATGCATATCAAATTACATGAACACTCATAGTTATGCTTAAAAATTAAATATTTAGACATAAAAGGATATGGTGTCTATGGATTAATTAACCTAGCTTGATCTCATCATGTGTTCCTCCTCTTTGACATGTGCACTCCATAGGACATGAAAAATAAGAAAATATATATGCAATAGGAATCTTTTCTCATTCAAGTAAAAGTAATCACAACTACTTAATTCAATCACTAGAGAGAGTGAGAGAGGTCTACAAAAATTATCTATACAAAAAGATTCGTATGATACTACACAATGTGATAGAAGTAGAGAGGTATGTCACTTTAGGCACAACCATGTCTTGTGGTTGAGATTTATATAAGAAATATAATGACCTCTTTATGTAGTACAATTCACTAAATTTAAAATCTCAACATAGGAATACTAGTGATAGCATATGACCCCATCCAATTAGTTGCATAGAAAGTGTGAAAGGAATTGGAGAGGTGAAAATAGTACATAAAATATAAACTATGTAATCAAATAAAATGTAAATATGTAAGCACATAAATAATGTAAAATAAAATTATAACATAAATGTGGTGTAGAAAATTGTATACTTTTATAATTTCACACTATGTTTGAGTCCCTTAATTTATTGGACTTAGTTAAGCTTCTAATTTCCCAAATTATGCATTCCAAAGCTTATTCTTACCGTTTTCTGAAAGGAGAACCAAAATTAAATAAATGCATTTAATTTAATTTAATTGCCTTGGATCACGTGTGTCCTGGAAGTATAAGGTAAGACCCATTCATCCCCTCTATGAGCTAGGACCCAAATTAAAATATGTTTTTGTCAACATTTTAATGATCAAGATTCAAATTGTGTCAGCTTTTGGAATCTATTTTTTAGGAAATTGGATAAACATATATAAATACATAGTTATTTTATCATTTGAAATCTATCTAGCAAGATGCAATAATTTGGAGAAGAAATTATGATCAAGCATTATTGTCAAGAGAATAATTAAGAATTTCATAACAACATTATCAGTTATGTGTAGTAGCAATCAAGAGCCTAGCATCATGTCAAAGTTTATGTGTGTTCATGTTGTCTTGCGAAGGCTAACAAGTGTCATGGGTCTTCATGCATTTAAGCATTCAAGCAAATATAGCAAGCTACATCCAATTCCCTTGAAGTGATGTGTATGTAGAAGTTTCCTTCAAGCTATTAAAGGGTGGTGAGTTGCAACAAATTGTTCATTCATCATTTTCTTCCTTTGCATTAAGGTTTTTATCATTGGCATTTCCATTGTGAAAGTGGGGACACTATTCATGGGGTTTGACTAAGGTAAGCCCTTATATGGCACAAACATTTTCCCTCTTTGTGTGTGTGAAGATTACAGGTTGAAGGATGATTGAAGAGATTTTAAAGAGCAATTTTGCATTACTGTATTTTTTTTCATCATTCTTGTCAACCTATGGAAACGAAGTTGCAAAATTCATTTTTGACATTCCGATAAATTTGCAAGTGGAAAATAGTATCTTAGATCCAACACTAGAGGACTATAAAAATTATTTTGGAAGCCTAATCAAACACCCATTCACCTAGAGGTGAACTAGTCCCTTTGCACATACCAGAATCAACTTTTAGTGAGAAGTGCATACTCTCTGGTATCTCTGAGATCTTCCTACAAAACTCTGTTATTACAATTTGTTTATCTTTGAGAATCTGTATTTTACATATTAGGTCATATAGTTCAATTAGTTTCATCATTTCAAATTATTTCTAGATCACTCCTAATCATCCTAAGGCCCTAAAGAATCACTAACCGAAGTCTGATTGCTCACCATTGAGGTTGAAATTCAATCTCTTAGATTTGTGCTTGGCATTCTAATGAAATATGGGATAAGGCCCCTTACATCCTATGTTCTTTGAATTTAGGACCTAGGACCCCCCCTTTTTAAATCTTTTCATTTTGGTGAACCTAACATTTGACATCATAACTTTTTGATATGGAAGGTCTTTTCAAACCCTTTATCTAGGTCTTGCATTATTGTGTTTTTCATTCTTCTTTTAGGGTTACATCTTACATCATTAAAAACCCATAAAAATCCATTTAATATATTACATACATTTTGCATCATTATTTTCATTTGTTTGTGTTTTAGTCATTTAGATCAGCATTTCATTCAAAATTGCATTCATAAATTATCATTTTCATTCACACATTTTTACACTTTTGCATTTACATCTTATTGCAAAATTCTGGAAAAATAGTCAAAATTCTAGAAAAATAGTCACTCTAAAATTTTTTTGCAAATAGGAATAGAAACCTCAGACAACAATTCAAACACTCAATTTTTTATTTTTCAGAAGGTCCTGTACAAAGACTCATTCTCCCCCAAGCAACCATGTCCTTGTACACGTGCTTTTGTAAATTTTTACACACATTTTTGTCTCTATATGCTCATATTCCCTGTACTTGTAAATCTATGTTATAGTTTCAAAAATTGCATATTTTAAAGCAATTTACATTTAATTCATTTGGTAAAATAAAGTGCATTGTTTAAAATCAAAATTTGCATTAAAAAGACATCATTTTCAAGTATTTTCATCGTACAATCAGTCAATTATCATATTTCAGATCTGAAAATTGCATCAACAATTTGTTCAAACATCTTTAACATTCTTGCATACTTGCATTTCACATCAAATTAGAATACATAAAGAAATTTTCTGAAATTCATTTATTGTTTCAACTGTCTAGAAGTAGATTTAGGATCCTTAAGTTGTGTAGTTCACAACCAAACTTTCATTTCTTAGAAGTTCCCCTAAGTAGGACAGCATGTTTTCCCTTGGGCAACCTTGTCCTACTTGTATTGGCTAAACATTTTTTTTTGAGACCTTTGTTACTGTGTTTTTTGTTTTCACCCACTTTTTGTTTCTTTTTTCTAGGTGTTTGTTGTCTTTATTTAGTCTACTGGTGTTCATCTCTGGTGCACTTTTGGTATTGTGAAACTTGTATGAGTTTCACAACCTAGTGTTCTACTACCAATACTTCAATGAGACATAGTTTGAGAATTATTGCATCTGACGTTGTTGGTACATCCATCGTGGATCTTAGGTTTTCCAACTCTTTCACACAAAGTGTTGATAATAGCCAACACATGTTGGATTCCATCCCTAATGCTGCATTTACCATGACCACCTTACCACCAACCTACCCATGTTCCTCAAGAGAAACTCAAACAATTGGAAAAATCTTTAGAAAAACTTCAAGACTGTGAGTACCAAATATATCATCATAATAATTTTCTAAATTCAAAAAAAAAATCTAAATTCAAACAAAAATAATAAAATTTTCTTTACTATTCTTAATAATAAAGTTTTTAAATTAAACTTTTAATTAAGTTAAAAAAAAAAAATCTCACATCAATAAGCAAACCTGGGAAAAACATTTTCTTGTTGATCAATCCTTGTCCTACATCATTTGCTCCTCCAACCAGTAGCCAAAAGGGGCCAGTTGCTCCTACCGACATCCAAATAGAGGGCATCTTTCACAATCATCTACTTCGGGGCACATTTTGTGTGGCTTCTTCAAGAGTATTTCCAAGTTTTCATCATCATTGTTGTAGCCCTTCTCCTCTATGTATATGTTGTAAACACACTAAAATAAAGTGCCAGTTTGCAAGCTTTCCAATGTTACTTGGAATCAAGTCTACTATTGCTTTATTATGATTCTAACCTGAGTCCTTGAGTGACTCCAATATGGTTTCTAGAAAATAGAATTATCTTTCTTTTTCTTGTCGAATTAAGGATTCTAGTGTTACTCCACAAATGTGCTTCCAGTGCTTCTTTCTAGCAAGTTATCTCATTATTGGGGGGGTTGTATGGTATCTCTTATCATCCTTTGTGCGGATGGAGGTTCATTGGACTTGCGATGGATCTTTTCATATGGGGGGTTGTAGGGTCTCTCCTCTTCTTCTCTCTCATGAGGGGTCTTTTTCCTTGCATGGGGTTTTGGCCTTCTCATTCTCCATTGAGAATACTTTATTATTTTCATCTCTCTTTTGGGGTGAATTTTTATCCCACTAGGTTTTATCCTTTTATCCATCTGTGAGAGAATACATTTGCATATGTATATGGGTACCTGTAATGTCATAAAATTGTACCCCTTGCAATTTCACTTGTATCTTTAAATCCACTTTAGTGTCCACTCCATTAGCACTTGTGTAGGCTCATTTTAGTCCTTGCATCAACCTTTCTCCCTCTCAGGATGCTCAAGACCCCTTTTCAACAACTACTTTTGTGCATCATCTTTGCATCAAACCTTGTGCTTTTCTCGTTCTTGTCATTTTGTAGTGTGATGTGTCTAGACACTAGTACTCCGCCCGGATGTCTGTGCGACGTCCTAGTGACTCGTGACATTTTGACAAATTCAAACAACCATTTTCAAGTGCCTTTCCACTTGTCAACTCCTTTTGTTGGTGGTATTGGCTTGAGACACTTTGTAACAGCTCAGAAACCTTCTTTTCCCTTCTATTCTCTCTTTAAATGCTATATTTTCAATTCATTTTCTCAATTGTATCTCTCTAGCTTCTTGGCTTCTCTCTTGGACATTATCCTACCTTGCTATCTTGCTTGCACAGCTCTCTCCAGCTTGCTACAACAGTGCTCTCACATTCTTACAACACTCTTTGTAACTTTCTTGGCTCTCAGAACTTTGCCTCTCTCCTTGGCTTCCTCAATCCTTGTATGTGATATCTATCTTGTGCCTTGTATCTTTGAGCATCTTGGGAATTCTCACATCCCCTACCTATTGCATCTCTATTTCGTGATACAGGTTCTCCTCCTTGAGTGGGTTTTACTTTTATATCACTCTTGCATTCATTTCATTTTTTCTTATTATCTCTTTGTATCTATCTAGTTGTCTATGGAGGTGGGAACATTGAAATGGGGGTTTGACTATGGAAATCCCCTAAACAACCCCAAAATTTTCCTCGGTCTTATGTGTGCAGGTGCTGAGCATATCTACTTTCTGGAGGCTTCATCACTTGGGTTGTTGTAAGCATTTTCTTTCTTCCCCTTAGATTTATCATTTATGTTTTACATTTCATTTTCTTTACTTTATTTCAACTTTGTTAATTTTTGTTATCTTTCTCACATTCCAATATTTCTTAGCAGTTAGATTAGAACTAATTTCTTTGTTGTTTTTTGTGACATCCTCAGTTTTCAGCCCGTATGAGACACCATCATGCCTTTGGGACTCCAATGTGTCACACTATTTTCCATATGCCATGTAGAAGTCCTTTGGCCAAAAGCTCACTCAACTATCCAAAAAAATTGTGACCTACTCTTTCTGATAAATTGGAACTCTTTCCTTTTTACCCTAACACGTGAGCATTATTCCTTGAGGTAGTTTAGGGCAGTTTGTTCCTTGGGATTCTCTTGAGAATAAAGAGAATCATGATCAATTAATTCCCCCTTCTCTATATTTTGGTGAACCCGAGCCCCATTTTGTGCCATCAATAGCAATATGCATTAGCCTTTGGCCGACTTGTCTATATCTTTATTTCAAAATATACTTTATATCTTTCTTTCTTCTATCTCTTTCTAGATTTCTTAAGAAACTTCAAGAAGTTCTCTTACAAGTGTGTGAAAATGAGTTCATTTCTCCTTTCTTATTATTCTTTGTTGATCCCTCTCTTGAAATTCCTTCTACTTGTAAGGATATTTTGGCGCAAGAGGATGAAATCATTGATGCTTTTCTTAAAGTTACTCTACTTTCTCTTCATTCCAATGCACTCTCTTCTAGAGATGATTCCTTGGTGAATGATGAATCTCCTCTACATTCCAATGCACTCTCTTCTAGAGATGATGCATTGGTGAATGATGAATTTCCTCTACATCCCATTGCACTCTCTTCTAGAAACACTGCATTAGTGAAGGATGAAGTTCCTCTGACATCGGATCCTCTAAGGATAGATCTTGAGCATATTTCTTTGAATGATTCCTCTAGGAGTTATAGGGAATCCATAAATATAATCTATGTCTCTACCACCCCTCAAAGGCCTAAGATATCTATCATTTATCTAACTATGGCTAGTCCTTCTCCTAAAAGAATTTTTTTTATTAACGGTGTTCCTTTTAACAGTCATTCTCTTGATCTTTCTATGGCACCCTCTTATAGAGCGGTAGCCCATACTTATAATATTAGAAAGAATAAATTAAATATTAATCAACCTACTTCTTTACCACCTTCTCAACCAAGCCTTCCTCAAGCACCTAAACCCACAAATAGAGCACCTAGTGATTACAATCTTTTCCAGCAACTCCATGTTACTCTAGCTAAGATCTCATTGTCACACTTGCTTCAATCTACTTTGGTTTATCAAGTATGCTTCAAGAAGCCTTGCAAGAGATCCTCTTTCCTTCTTCTACTAGGTTGGTGGATGTTAATGTGTTGATAGCTCATATTCATGCATAATTTTTGAATATTACATTCTAGATCCACAAGAACTCTTGCCTCCAAAAGTACAAAAGAAGGTGGATCCTCTAATCATCATAGTTAGTGTTAATAATATATGCATTAGACGTACGCTTGTTGACACCCATTTGATGCTCAACGTATGTAGCATTGATCTATTGCCAAAAAATTGAAATTGACTCATCTTCTCTTATTGCTTCTTCCTTATGCATTCATGGGTTCAATAATGTCATTCGACAAGCCCTAGGTGTAGACACTTAAAAAGTATTGATTGATATTATACATTTTATTCTGATAAATTAACACCATTTCTTCCAAAATCACCTCAAATTAACCAATTAATTAAATAATCAACATTATTTAGTTAATTCAACAAATTCAGATATTAATCAAATAATTAAATTTATTGGATTAATTCACCCTTCTTCTAACTAATTTTCATCACATTTAATTAAATCCCCTTAAGTCCTCTCATTTTATTAAATAAATCAAATCAAATGTCACAATCCCCTAACCCATCTAGATTAATTAATCCTAAATCGCTTTCTAATTAGCATTAATATTTCCTCTATCTTTGAACTCCTCAATAGTTAAATAAACCCATAGTCAACTAACTATGTTGCACATGAAATTCACTTCTTTTAATTAACTAATTCCTCTATTTATCCTCACAAAGACATATTCTAGGGAATATTCCTCTCAACAACCTCTCATTCAATTTCCCTCCAAAGGTTTTCAAAAACCTTTGACATCCACAATAAATTCTCTTACATCCTCTCAAATCTCAACCACATTCATTCAATTCTTCTTACAACCTTTCAAATCCTCAATCATTCTCATTTACTTCTCTTCCATCCTTCTCCACTCACAATTTCCCAAAATGTGCTCCACCTTGCTCCAATAGAATTGTGACACTTGGAACATTCTCATTAGCTCCCATTTTATCCCACATTCATCAAATCCTCTCATTATTCAACCCTTGGCTTCTATAAATAGAAGCATCCTTTTCACAATATGGAGCCACAACTTCAAGCATTATCATTATAGGCATTTCACTTCATAGAAATCACCACCTTTCATCATTTTAGTTAGGTTATCACCATTTGGCATCAATTCCATACTTAGAATCATCTTCAATCATCAAGCTTATCAAAGGGATTGGGAAAGGGCTTCTTTCCACATCAAAGGAGCGCCACTCCCCCTATGGGATGAATGTTTAACAATGTTAATTGGATTTTATGTTTTCTTTAGTTAGTTTGTTCTTATTTTCCTGTTTTCTCCTTGATTTGACTAAAGAGCCTCATAGGGAGTGTTTGATTTGGTTTCTAACATGCTTAACACTTATTTGTTGATCCTTATTAGTTGATTGCAGATTGGACAATCACATTTTGGCACTAGAAGGAGGGCTAACCAATTTATCTTGTTGTTTTTGGCCTAAAATTCCATTTTTGTGTAGCTACTGGGGAGTGACACTGCCCTTAACTCATACAGCATCGTCTTTTCTCATAGTGTTACTATCGCTTACTTGCAGAGCGTCGCTTTTTCTTTTAGCACCCCTTTCGCCACATCATGCCGCATTTACACGTCATTGTCACATCGTGTTTGCTATAGAGCCACATTTGACCTTTCTATTTTATGTCTTATTTTCTAGTTCTACAAAGCATCTCCTTTGAAATTTTGTCACATTCATTGTCTATGTCCTCTGCAAAGTGTCGCATTCACTTTCAACAAAGAGTCACATTTGATTACAGCATAGCCTTTGCATAGTTGTAGAGCATCGCATTTGCTACATAGTGTCGTGTTTGCAGGAAAGGGAGGAAAACTAAGTTGGAGACCTAAAAGCATTTTTTAATGCTCATTGTAATAGCTTAGGCTTTCCAATTCTACATTTTATTTCCTATTCTAGGACCAACTAGAGTTATTTTGGGCTTAAAATTTACAAACAACTCAGGCTTTGTCAAATTTGGTTAAAATTAAACATTAGGAACTTTCTAGATTTTGGATTTGGGCTAAAATTGAACAAGGCAAACTCATATTTAAGCTTGGTTCTCTAAAAAGAACTCATCATTGCTTTGAGGCTTAAAACGAACTTGTGCTTTCATTGTCTTGTAAATTTTTTGTAAGTTGTGTCATTCAAATGTGTATGCACTTCTCTTGCACTTTCCAATGATCTTGAGAATCAAAAGCATTCTAGTCACATTGGTCATCTAAAAAAATTACCTACATATTTCAAATTTGGGTTTAAAATTGAACAATCATGCTAGTGTGAGAAAGAGACATTGTGTGTGTTCCCTCCTCGTGCTTTACGTGAACTCGACAATTGAACTACAAGTGTAGTCCCTCGCTTTTGTGGGCCTTCCTAAGAACAACTTGAAGGTGACTCCAACCAGTTTTTCACTTGGGCCAGTATATAAATGGATAAGAGTAAACTGTCAAGTCCTCATGGTATGTAGGCTTTAGTCGTACAATGTCTTTTAGAATGGGGTACTACTATAAAAAGTATAAGAGCCCCTAGTAGTATTGATTAAATACTTTAGTGGCTTGTTGGATGCTCGCAAGGTGCCATGTCCCCGATTACTCAAACTAAGAACCAATTTGTTTGGAGGCCAAAATCCTTACTATTTGTTGGTGCAAGAATGGTTGTTCTGAAGCCACCCCACATTTGTACTATTCAAAGTAGAAATAGAATAAATCCTTTTGATCTCTGGATTTTAAGGATTTTAAGACTTGGTAGTCCTGAGAAGTGTGTGTCATGGAGGGGGGCCAATGTCACCAAATCTCTAGCTATTCGCTTTGTCTCAGTATTTAGAGAAATCCAAGTGGGGACTCAACAAATATTTTCATTTATATCCTAGGGTTGTGCAATTTGTGAGTCGGTCAAATACTTTTCTTGGATCTAAAACTTTGAAACAAACATTCAACAAGTTATCAAAATTTCAAACCCTTTGGAAAGAGAAAATATCCTTGAAGAGTCCAAATTTTACTGCTTGTCCCTAGGGATTTTTATCCTTAGAGGCTTCTAAATATTTGGGCCCATGTCTCAATTTTTTCTCTCCAAATTCAACCTAGGAAAACTATGCTTTTAATTCTTTCATTTTCACATAATGGACCTTGTGGAATGAAAAGGAATTGAGACATAGACATGTATTCAGTTTGAAAGTTAAGCAAGAAGTGTTGATGTGGTGAAAAGAATCCATTTAATCAAGATAAAAGACAAATGAACCCCACATATGTGTTTGTTCAAATGATTTCCCGCAAGATCAGAATCCCAAAACCAAAGTCTAGCAATCGTCATAAGCGTCTTAGTCCAAAGTATCTTAAGAAACATCTTTCAACACTTTACGAAGTCAGAGACAAATTGGTCTACAACTTTTACAAACGTGCTTCAAGAAATAATCCAAAGTTGTATTCCTTCTATTATTGTCAAAATATGGCTATTTTCCAACATTTTGAGTTTCTCACATAGGGTTGAAAGTTTTAGAGGTATAGCATGTTCTTCAATACCTTGGTCTTGTAAACAAAGTCTCTCTAGGTTCATCTAGGATCAAATCAACACCTTCATCCATCCCAAACATCAATCAAATTCCATTTCACAAACAACTTTTAGAACCTTGGAAAAATCATTCATACTAGATTTTTGGTAAATCCTTCAAATCAAAATCACTTTTTCTAAATAAGTGTGTGTGGATGAATCCTTCCTCATAAATTTAGTTAAATTATCATTCTTGTGGACAAGTTCATTCCAAGATAACATCTAACATATTGGGATCTATAAGTCCATTATCCAAATCAAGTCAAACCAAATCAAAATCCAAAAGTCCCAAAGTCTATTATTCCTCCAAAGTTCTTAAAAGTTCAATCACCCATATCATTCATCCTTCATTTATCTCATCACCTTCATTTGATCCTTAAACATCCTATATTTTCTTTTTGTAGCTAAAGTTTAGACCAACCTAAGGAGTTAGAGGTTTACCTCCCATATTCTTAAAATTTGATCCTTATTTTATGGTCCAAACAAGATCTCAACACAAGAAAACATGGAGAAAAACAAAGAAACATCTGCTTCAAGTGACTTGAGTCAAGCTACATATGAATTCAACCCCATGGGATCTAGCAATCCCCCACTTATTCCCCCTCAACTACCACAAGATATTCAAGAGGGAGGTTTTCAAGTGGAGGATGTCACCAAAAATTACCAAGGGATGTCCCAAGATGAAATCATGAAGCTAGTCCAAAATCCTAAAACACACAAGATTTTCAACACAATTATGAGACTCAATCCCACACAATACATGTTAGCATTAGCAAAGGAAGGGGCTAAAATCCCTTCTAATTTTGATGTGAGCATTATTGTGGAACAACCTCTTGGGAATATTCCACCGGTATCATTCACACCTTCCTTCCCAAACATCATCCAATCCATCATACAGCCAACATCATCTCATGCTCCAAGTCAACCCATGATTACCAAGGGAAGTTCTTTACTCCACGCTCTTTAAACACATCCCCTTGTAAATAACCAAAACTGGACGCAAACATGATCTTGGGTATTCCTGGCACCGTCCCACAAGACCCAAAACATCCACATGTTCCACTCACTTTCCATGATACAAATAGTCCTTCCACTTTTTCTGCAATACCAGCATATTCTCTCAATACACAAGTCTCTCTCCCAATGATATCACAAGGACAAGTGGATTTATCTAGACAACTGGATATTTTTAATGCTTCCATCCCACAAGGGAACACACCACCAATATTCCCATCATTCCCTCTTTCACCATCAACATCCAAACCAATCCAAGGTCTAGGGTAACCCCCTTTACCCAATATACCAATCCAAAACCAATCAAATCAAATCAATCCACCAAACACAAGTCAAATTAGCACGTCGACCATACCATATCCTCTAAGCATACCATTGATATCGCAACACCAAGTGGCACCAATTCAAGCATCTCAATCAATCATCACTCCATCTACAACACCACAAATATCTCAAAACATGGTCTCCCAAGGACCTAGCACATCAATCAAACTGACTCCCACACAACCTCTTGTCATCACTCAACAATCACATCTACAACCACCCCAACAATCTCTCATCACACCATCTCACACCATTCCACCAAATCCACCAAATCCACCACCTCCGCCACCAAATCCAATATATGGAAAATCAATACAATCTCACATTGCAAGTAGCCCAGCAAGCGTATCAAAAGGCACTTCAACAATTCCAAGCTCAAAAAGCCACACAAGCTACAAAACAATCCACACAAAAAGCACAGTAGGTTGCCCAAGAACAAGTGAAAGCTTTATTACAATAGAAACGAGCTGCACAAGTTGCACAACAAGCTCAAGCCCAAGCTCAAGATCAAGCACAAGCTTAATACCAAGTGCAACAAGCCCAAGCACAAGCCTTGTTACAGCAACAAGCTTATCAACAAGCTTTGCAACAATACCAAGCACAACAACAAATAGCTTAGCAACAAGCCCAACAACAATCATGGTTAATGCAACGGCAGCAAGACCAACAACAAGCATTGTTGGCATAGCAACAACTATAGGCATACCAACAAGTGTTTTTTGCACAACAAAACTTACAGCAACCTCCCATGAACACACAACCAAATTCCTTGAACACAAATAGGAAATTCAACCCACCACTCACTCAAACAACAATACCACCCCAAAACACATTCATCCCACTGCCAAATCCACAAAATGATTTTTTCGCACAAATTAAACTACTCCCACAACAAGTGCTAGACATACAATCAAGAAAGACAAAAAAATTAGAAGGGAATTTGTGCCCCTATCCATTTGGAAAAATCATTGCAATGGTTCCATTTCCACAAGGATTCAAGATACCAAAATTTGACAAATATCATGGGACTGGTAATCCTAAAGATCACATCAAGGAATTCCATGTATATTGTATGGAAGTTGCATATGATGATTCTTATTTAATGTGACTCTTCCCTCTGAGTTTGGCTAGTCCAGCAATCGAATGGTTCTCCCGCCTTCCCCCAGGAATTAAAAAGTCTCAAGAAATTGCGGACTTATTCATACAGAATTATTCATTTAACATAGGCATGGATGTAAGCTTGGAAGAATTGTCTTGCCTAACAAGCCAAAGGGGAAACATTCACATCCTTCTTGCAACAATGGCAATCCAAGGCCAACAGGAGAAAATGGACTATGCCTAAGGAGCAACAAATTGGGACTATCATCTTCAATATTTAAGGTACCTTGTCCCTTCATTTGAAAATATAATGCATAACAACATATGACCAATTAATCCCCAAGGCGCTCAACATCGAAAGAGTCATCATAGCACAAGGGGGCACACCCACATATCAAGACAATCGACCATCAACAAGTTATAATCGCAAACCTCACACATAGGAAAAGAAAAAAATGTCACTAATGATGGTGTTGTGGATGCCAAGGTTATTGTCAGTGTCCCAAGATAGAAAACACAACAAAAAACATACCAGCAACCACAAATCAATACCCAAAACAACTTGCAAATCAACTCATCATCACAACAACATCCCAACAATCAGATGGTCAACAACCTAAATTCTCAAGGGGGACCACCCCCAAGGAACAAATATCCCCCTAAACAAAAATACACACCACTTGGGGAATCAATCAAATCTATCATGCAATAGTTGGTACAAGCAAATATCATCAAGATTCCAGTCTAAGAAAATTATCAAGAACCTCAATTTAAACCTCCATGCTATCACAAGAAACACCTCTACAATTTTCACAAAATAAAAGGCACACAATAGCCAGTTGCATGCGACTTAAAAATATGATCTAAGATCTCATTAATGATAAGACCATAACAATTGAACAACCTGTCGGGAATCAATATCGTAAAATATACACAAATCTGATGCCAGGTCATAATAAAGGAAACAACAACGGTAAAGGAAAGTAAAATAGTGTGAACCATATTTATGATCATTTTGTTGCATCTTTGGATGAATGGGTAATAGTTGTCAATATCAAAGGATCTAGAGCCGAGTGTGGAGTCACCACACATGGTGGAAGGATTACCATACCAGGGCCTTCACAACAGTCCAAGGCACCCACTACGAATCCAAAATCCATCCCTAATGGTTATAATGTCTTACATCAACTAAAAAAGACTCCTGCCTATATTTCCATCATGGAGTTGTTAAAAATATTGCTCGCACATAGGGACATCCTATAAAAATCATTGGTTGCATCCACTATCCCCACAAATCTTGATGTAGACCAATTTCAAGCTATGGTCAGACATATCACTACATTGCATCTCCTCACATTCTCATAGCAATATCTCCCAACACAACCATCTCACAACCATGCACTCCATCTTGAAGTCCTAGTCCATAAGAACAAAGTCAAAAGAGTCTTGGTGGATGGAGGTGCAAGTCTAAATATTTGTACTTTAAAGCTGGTAAATAATTTGGGATTCTTTGAGGATTATATCAAGAAAGGCAAAGGTATCACTATCAAGGATTATGATGGTCAAGAACGATTGTCTCAAGGTACTATTCAACTCCCTATCCAAGTAGGGCCAACAATCATGGAGACTACATGTCAATTCCTTGATCTTGAACTCATGTACAATATCCTCCTAGGGCAGCCATGAATCCATGGGATGCAAGTTGTTGCATCTACATTCCACCAGTGCATAAAATTCCCTTATCATAACCAAGAAGTCACAATCCATGGTGATCCCAAACCATTCTATTATTGCAAAAATTTGGAAGCCAAGTACTAGAAGATCCCCCAAGTCCCAAAGAATGATGAGGGACCCACATCTCCTTATATAGACCCATCCACCCTAGCCTCCACTTCTAAGACAAAGACACCTCCCATTCAACACATCCCGGATATTAAGGTTATAACCCAAGATAATGGATGTGGAGACTATAAAATGAAAAAGAGTGGATTTGTGATAGGAGAGTTTCCTCAATCTCCTAGATCTCATGGAAAACCACGGCCAATCAACACAACATCTCAAACCTTCAAAGAAGAACCTACCATCCTCAAAAAATGGGGAGACCTAAGCAAAGAGGTGGCAGACAAGAAAGATTTATCAAGCTTGTTGTATCAAGATGAAAGGCTCACACCTGATCTTCCCATGGAAGATGATAACAAAGGACTACAATTAATGCATGGATGGGGCTACAACAAAATTGAAAAGCTCGAGAAAATTGAAAATGGCCTATTAGAACCTATTATTCCTAAGAAGCGCATGAAGAATCTTGGCCCTGGATGTATCCCTATGAATATAACCATTCTTGGCAAAGGTGCCCCTATTAAAAAATTCAAAGCTCCTCCTTAGTTACTGGTATCCACAGGTCTACCTCTAGATAAATATACCTTCCACATAACTGATGTGTGTGACAAGGATCCCATCATTGACCTACCCATGTTATTTGAGGATTCCTCCCTTTTTATGATCACTACCATGTCTTTTGGGTCGAGTAACCAAACCATTGAATTAAAGCTTGTCTACCCCCAATTGATAAACTATGCCCAATGAGGACCATTGATCTTAGACACATTCAAAACCGATGAGGCTTTCTTAGAATTCATGGGACTATGGGATACTCTACTGTATGGAGATCATAAATTAGGGTTTTTTATTGAGATAGAAACACATGCATACTATGCGGAAATGATTAAATCTCTTAGTCACAAAATAGAAAATCTAAGAGTAACATCTAGGTCTCTAAGTGAAAACCACACTATGGCACTTTCTAACCCGAAAATAGTAAAAAGAAAGGACGTATCTGATGGTGAAAACCTCTCTAAGGTGCCAAAGGATGAGGGATTCAATCTTCCCCTTAGTTCCATCCATTAGGAAAAATCAACAATACTAGCAGAAAAATGCAACCTATTCAATTTGAGAACTGAAGAGACACCACACATAACTTTCTATGCAGAGTCACTTCTAATCGAGGAATGGAAAATTCTAGCTACATTTTGAGACAATGAAAAGTAAATTTTGCATGGACCTATGCTGACATGCCTGGCCTTGATCCATAGGTAATGGTTCATCATCTAGCAGTCTATCTAGGGGAAAACCAGTAAGATAGAAATTAAGAAAGAAACATCCACAGATCGCATTGTTGGTAAAACTTGAGCTGCAAAAACTCCTTGACCTTGGCTTCATATGACCCATTGACTATCCCAAATGGGTTTCCAATCTTGTACCTATTTCTAAGCCCTTTGGGGGCATCCATATTTGCACTGACTTCAATGACCTAAACAAATCGTGCCCTACGGATGATTTCTCTCTTCCCAACATAGACATGATTGTAGACCTAACAACAGGACATGAAATATTATCATTAATGGATGGGTTTTTAGGGTACAATCAAATTATGATAGCAAAAGATGATTAGCATAAGATAGCCTTCACCTTTCCATGGGGCACCTACTTTTGGAACATGATGCCATTTGGGTTAAAGAATGTTGGAGTGATATACCAAAGGGCTATGACTTTGATTTTTCATGACATGATCCACAAATCTGTAGAGGATTATGTATCTACAACATATTAGCCAAATCAAGGTCCAAGCTTTAGGACCACATAGCAACACTAGGCTCTATTTTTGATAAATTGGAAGAATATAAAGTATGACTCAATCCTAAGAAATGTGTCTTCAGTGTGCAATTAGGAAAAATTCTAGGGTACATTGTATCAATGCAAGGGATCGAGATAGACCCCACAAAATTCAAATCAATCCTTGAAATGGAAGCACCATAGACATTGAAGCAGTTAAGGGGTTTGCAGGGAAGGCTTCAATCCATTCAAAAATTCATAGCACAGTTAGCAGATAAAATTTCCCCCTATTCTCATCTACTCCACAAGGGGGTAGCATACAAATGGGATGTGAAATGTGGTCAAGCATTCAATCAAAATAAGGAATAATTTCTAACATCGCCAGTCCTCATGCCACTAATCCATAACAAACCATTGATCCTATACATATTTGCAATAGCAATAGCCCTTCACTCTCTCCTAGCACAACATGATGAAACAGGGAAAGAAAGAGCCATTTACTATATCAACGGAACCTTGGTGGGATGCGAGCTAAACTACACATTCATCGAGAAAGCTTGTCTTGTAGTAGTGTTTTCCACATAAAAATTTAGGCACTACATGTTGGTTCATCAGATAAAGCTCATCACTAAAATAGACCCCCTCAAGTATCTACTTTTTGTAGCAACACTCACAGGGTGAATGGTTAAGTGGGTCATGATATTGATAGAATATGACATTGAGTATGTAGAACGAAAATCTATCAAGGGACGGCTAATCATAGATCAATTGGTGGAACCACCTATATATTCAGAGAACCCCTAGTATCAAAGTTTCCAAATGAGCCTATTTTCAATCTTAGTGTAGCAAATCATTGGAAGGTATACTTCAATGGGTCATATACTTAGCATGGGTTAGGAACAGGACTTCTTCATCACACCACAAGGAGATTACATCCCAAAGTCATATAAGCTATCTTTTCCATGCACCAATAATATTGCAAAGTACAAGGCTCTAGTCATAGGACTCCAAATTACAGTATAGTGGAAAATCATGACACTTGAGGTTTATGGGGACTCACATTTAAGTATCAACCAGGTCAATGATGAACACCAAACAAAGGATAACAAGCTTACCCCATACAAGAAACTAGTGGAGGATCTCAAGGAATTCTTCATCAACATCACATTTGAAAAAATACCGAGGGTAAACAATAAAGTAGTTGATGTTATGGCTACAGTCAAATCATTGTTGGATATCCCATGCAACGTCCCTAAACATGAATTATTGGTAGAGAAGCTTCTCATACCAGCTTTCAAGGTACCATATTTTGAGCTCGTCTGTGAAATCATTGGTCTCGATGATCCTTGGTACCATGACATGTACACCTACCTAAAAATAGGAGTACTCCCTACTGATATCACCCCAAACCTCAAAAGAACCTTTATTAATAATTCAACCCATTTTGTTATCTTAGGTGACACCCTGTACCATAGAGTATTGAAGGAACCTTTTTATGATGCCTTAACCCCAAGGAAGCTTTGACTGCTTTAACTGAGGTACACGATGGTATTTTTTGTTTGCATTCTAGTGGTATGACCTTGGTCAAGAAACTGTTGAGGGCTAGGTATTACTGGCCTATAATGGAGAGGGATGCTCATGATTATGTTCAAAAATGTTTACAATGTCAATAGCATGGAGACCTCATCCATGCACCAGCTCAGGAGCTCCAATTGATTATAACACCCTAGCCCTTTTCACAATGGGGGCTCGATCTCATCAGCAAAATCACTCCCACCTCATTTAATGGACACGTGTTCATTATCACCACAAAAAAGTACTTCATGAAGTGGGTAGAGGCCATCCCCATGACCTATATCATAGGGAAGCAGATTTCCAAATTCATCCTGAACTACCTCATCTGTTGTTATAGTGTTCCACAAGCCCTTATCTCAAATAATGGAACGCCCTTCAAAAACAAAGATGTTCGTGATCCATGCCAAAAATTCAATATCCAACATCGCTTCTCTACTCCATATTACCCCCAGGGTAATGACCAAGTTGAGGCTTCTAATAAAACCATCCTAAAAAATTTCAACAAAACAGCCAATGAAGCTGGTAGCGACTAGCACCTTCAATTAAATCTTGCCTTATGGGCCTACCGAACAAGTATCTGCACACCTATAGGTGCAACACCCTTCTCCCTGGTCTATGGATCAAAATCCATCCTTCCCATTGAGATTGAACTCCCATCCTTAAGAATATCATTACAAACTCTCATCACTAACGAATAATATCAAGTGTCACGATTAAATGAGCTAGAAATACTAGATGAGTGGCACATGGATGCTATGAACCATCTACAAGTGTACCAAATCCATCTCAAGTGAAGCTATAATAAAAAGATCAGGAGTTGGTCCTTTCAAGAAGGAGAGCTCGTGTTGAAAGAGAATCAAAACAATGTGTCTAATCCAAACAGCAAGGGAAATTTTGAACCCAACTGGTTGGGATCCTTTGTCATCACGGCAAGCTACAAATTAGGAGCATATCAGCTATCAACACCTGAAGGTGAGCCTCTATAGGATCCCATCAATAGCTCCCATCTCAAAAAAATTATGCCTAAGTTTGTAAGGTATTTAAATCAAAAAATATAAAAATCCAATAAAAAATCAGAAAAATGATTTAAAATATTAAAGAAAAAAATCGTCCTCTAGTGAAAACCACTTTGGTGGCGCTTTGGGCAAGTACCTTGGTGAAAACCTGGAAAACAGCCACCTCATGTAAATAAAGCACTTTCCATCCACCATGATCTCTTTAGCTTGTTCTACATCATTCATCCATCACATTCCATTGATTCGTCTATCACCCATTCGCATCCGCATCATAGCTTGATCCTATGTTGGTATTATATCCCATCTTAGAACTACATGGCACATTCCTAAGGTCAGTTGTCCTGCCTATATCAGAGTATTCTATCGCATCACGCTAGGGGCATGTTCTTATACATACATTGGATTGGATTCATGTATATTCTTGAAATATTCCTTAAAATCAAAAAAATCCAAAAACATTCATAAAATTAGAAAACCCAAAAAAACATCCAAAACATGTCAAAAATCCAAAAAATAGGTCAAAAAGTCAAAAAAAATTTAAAAAATGGAGTCATCATGTTGAACTACATTGAATCTTTTGCATGTATAACATAGGCAAGGTTGATCTTCAATCAGCCCCTAAGGCCCCTAGGTTAGGTCCTTTAGGTGTCCATCATAATAAACTGGCAATCCATACATTTTCACATTCTCATCAATAAACGAGTGTGTGATTCAAACTACATGGTCTCTGTGTGTATAATGTAGGCAAGGCTAATCTTTGATCAGCCCCTGAGGCCCCTAGGATAGGTCTTTAGGTTAGGTTCTTAGTCAAAATTTCAAAAAACACAAAAACATTGGAAATTTTGGAAATCAAAACATTTGTAAAACACCTCAAAAATACCAAAAATAGCCTCAAAACATTTCAAAAGTATCAAAAACATTCAAAAACCCAAAATCACCCATCCCACTTCAATATTCACCCGCAATAAACATCTTCTCATAATAAATGATCATCACCCCCAACCACTGGTAAAACAATCGAGGAAGTATAGAAAATTAAAAGTGAAAACTCAAGCGTACAAGCCTTAAGTTTAGGTTAGTAGGTAAATAGGTTGGTCAACAATTGGTATCAATAGCCTAATCATCCATTTAATCCCATAATCATCTAATAACATCGTGTCCTCGAATACATCCTTCCTACAATGGACATCAACATCAGACATCACCATAGTTTGGTCTTGGCTAGAGGTATGAAGAACATTAGCTTGTTTATTTACTTGATCCTTTCTTTTGAATTATCTGATTGTGCTCATTTTGATCACCTCTTGATGATGTCTAATCAAAATGATTTAGAGAGAAAGGAATGGGAGAATTTATCATTATCTTTTTTCTATTGTGCTTGTTGGATATTCTTGTAATATAACTTTGGTCATGCCAAATTTGTTTGGTTTGTAGGGAGGATGTATCGGATATTTTGTTGACTATTACATTGAGAGGTTTTACCTTTCTATATTTTGGTCTGAGATGTTTGAAACATCTAAAGTACATCCTAATAAATTTTTGTATGCCAAGTGTGAAGAGGGATACTCCTATCTAATTTGTCAAGTCAAAGTCCATCTCACTAGGTACAACACCATCCTGGTTTTATATACCTTGATGCATCGTATCTATGTGTGTTATCAAAAATAAGGAAAGTTATGCTCTTTACATCCCCAACCCTTGGATAAGCAATACATCATCATCATTCATCATCAGATCTAATAAAGTCTTGACAACTCATAGACTTGTTGGACTTCTACATCTTCTCAAAATCAAGGGTTGATCCCTCTCATTCTTCTATCCTCTTTCACGCTAACATGCTATCATGGCATGCATCCATCCTGCATTCATAAAATGTCAACATACCCATCCTACATACTCATACATATCATCATAATGGGACACATCATTCATCTCACATGCATTGCATCAGCATTTAAGATGTTTAGGATAACATAGATTTGTTATTATCAGCATCTTAATTCATCTCATTTGCATCGTTATTATCATATAGATCTATTAGTCTAACCATACATACATCCATCTTGAACCTCTTTTTTGTGATATCAACCCTAAAATTGAACTTTTTGCCTAATCTCTCGAGGGGGCAGTGTACCAACCTACTTCTTTCTACTCAAGCAACACTGGGGCATCAAAAAAATAAAGAATTTTTTGAATTTTGATCATGGAAGTGTTGTTCTTTGAATTGATGCATTAGTTACCTTGCTTCAAAGAGGGGAAAAATGTAGACACTTAAAAGTCCTGATTGATATTATACATCTGATTCTGATAAATTAACACCATTTCTTCCAAAATCACCTCAAATTAACCAATTAATTAAATAATCAGCATTATTTAGTTATTTCAGCAAACTCAATTATTAATAAAATAATTAAATTTATTGGATTAACTCACCCTTCTTCTAACTAATTGTCATCATATTTAATTAAATAAAACCATTTAATTAAATCCCCCTAAGTTCTCTCATTTGATTAAATAAATCAAATCAAATGTCACAATCCCCTAATCCATCCAAATTAATTAATCCTAAATCACTTTCTAATCAGCATTAATAATTCCTCCAGCTTTTAACTCCTCAAGAGTTAAATCAACCCATGGTCAACTAACCAGGTTGCACATGAAATTCATTTCTTTTAATTAACTAATTCCTCTATTTATCCTCACAAAGGAATATTCCAAGGAATATTCCTCTCAACAACCTCTCATTCAATTTCCCTGCAAAGGTTTTTAAAAACCTTTCACATCCACAATAAATTCTCTTACATCCTCTCAAATCTCAACCATATTCATTCAATTATTATTACAACCTTTCAAATCTTCAACCATTCTCGTTTACTCTCTTCCATCCTCCTCCAATCACACATTTCCCAAAATGTGCTCCACCTTCCTACAATAGAATTTTGACACTTAGTAAATTCTCATTGGCTCCCATTTTATCCCACATTCATCAAATCCTCTCATTCTTCAACCCTTGGCTTCTATAAATAGAAGCATCATTTTCACAATATGGATCCACAACTTCAAGCATTATCATTATAGGCATTTCACTTCAGAACAATCACCACTTTTCATCATTTTAGCTAAGTTGTCACCATTTGGCATCAATTCCATACTTGGAATCATCTTCAATCATCAAGCTTATCAAAGGGATTGGGAAAGGGCTTCTTTCCACATCAAAGGAGCACCACTCCCCTTATGGGATGAAGGTTTAACAATGTCAATTGGATTTCATGTTTTCTCTTTGATCTAGTTAAAGAATATCATAGGGAGTGTTTGATTTGGTTTCCAACATGTTTAATACTTGTTTTTTGATCCTTATTAGTTGATTGCAGATTAGACATTCACACTAGGCATGATAGTCTTGCCTTTGAGGTTAGGACCTATTACTGTATCCACCCTTATATATGTTATGTCATAAAAATTACCATATAATCTTCTTCTTGGTAGACCATGGATTCACGCTATGGGTTTATTCCTATCTACCTTGCATAAATCTATTAAGTTCATTCATAATAATCACTTAGTGGTCATAATCAAGGTTGACCCTAATGTCATACACTTATGCGAGATGGAAACTATCGATCAGGCTTCGGTTGTGCCTACTCTTGTTCCTTCAGTGTCTTCCAATGTGTTGATGTCCAATCTAGTAGTACCTGTTACAAAGGATACTCTTGATTTAGATGTCCCTAAAGAAGATCCTTCTAAAGGACAACATCCTAAGTCTACTCCTACTTTTGAAAAAAATACATGTCTTAGTGATAATAGGGATTCTCTAGACTTTACAGAATCCTTCATTGGAGAATATAAATTTGACCCGATCCACTTAGACCTTTTGATACATCATCCAAACTCATTGAAATGAAGAAATTAGATGTTCCACCTTTTGGGAGATGGAACACAAACTAGGGTTTAGGGACCTAGACCAATTTTCTTCAAGTTTCATTCAAGGAAACCCTAGAGATCTCAATCCAAGGATGGGATTGGAGAAAGAGATCTGCTAGAAGGGTGTCCTAGGGTGTGATTAAAGACTAAAAGGGGGTTCACCACCAAGCAAAGGCTTGGAAAGACAAGAAACGTAAATGATGAAAATATCATGAAAACTTGACTAAATGACCTTGGAAATGAAACTGAAATGTAGAATAAAAAACTGAGAATGAGCAGAGGTGCACCTAGAAGAAAGATGAGGTAAAAACAAGCTCCAAAACCCTGAAATCATAATCTTTAATGCCCATAGGGACTCATACACCAATCTGGGTGATTTAGTCCTATACTAGGGTTTATGTTCCAAAACTGGAATCTATCAAGGACTAATTTGAATCTTCTGAAACCTAAAAAATGGTAGTATTGGAACTCATACACCACAAGTGGTGATTTAGTCCCAATATTAGGGTTTGGACGAAATTCTGGTATTCTTTGGTGATCTCTTGTAGCTTTCCTCCTGCCAAATCTTTGAGTCAGAAACCCTGATTTGCAACCTATAGGTGACTTTCCATGATCTTGCAATGTAGATGACAACTTGACAACTTTTCTCTAATCTTGCAATTAATTTTTCAAAGGGTCCTCAAGCTCTAAAACACCTAGATTTTTAATAACACATCAAATAGAAGGAAAACTTGTTTATTGTTAGGAAATAGGGGTTTTCCTTGGTCAAACCCCATTTAGGTAATTAAACCTTATGATGAAACAATAAAATATGAAACATGAACAATGATACCTTGAATGATGTCTTGAGATGTGAATCAGAAATCTAACATGAAGTGGCCATGTAAAATGTAGGTCTTGATCTTGAATTAGATGTAGAACTATGCTTAATCTTGTATCTTGAATGCTACATCACAACACTAGCTCAACAGCATTCCTAATGCTTGATGACCTTGACATGATGATGGATCTTGAATTGTTGCAACAAATGATGAAGAAATGTTTCTTTGAATTCCTTAGAAATGCTCTTGAATACTCTATGATGCTCTTGTGAAGTCTTAGGATGCTTAACTCTTGATATCTTAGGTTAATATGATGATTAGTTAGGTTTTCTTGGGTGAAACAATGATTTGAAACCCTGTTTATATAGGCATTCTATCTAACTTACCGTTTATTAGATCCCAAATGCCAACATACATGAAATTTGAATCCAAAACCTTGATTTCCCACTCAAAACCCTAAAAAGGGAATGGGACTCATACACCACTTGTGGAGTATGGGTCCCATCTGGGTGGGACTCATACACCCAAGGTGGTGTATGGGTCCCACTAGGGCCTTTTAGGTGGAGGAAATGTCGGGGAGTTAGAAAATTAAATGTTTGTTGATTATGTCAGAATCTCGGTTGAAATAAGCCTTGGGATGCATAATAAAGGGTCTTAAGGGCCTATTAATGATAATATGAAGGTCACAAATGCAAGAGGGCCCAAAACTTAATGTGAAGGTGTAAATAAATACAATTTACAATATTAAATTATGACAAAATTAGGTCTATTTATCTTAAAAAGGTCCCTAAACCTAACGTGAATGTGTAAAACACATTACAACACTAGATCAAGGCAACATTGGGTTTATTTTAAGGTTAATCATCCCCAAATTTAGTGTGAAAATGTAAAGGGATACATTTTTCTACACTACACTCACTATCAAAGATGATTTTTCTTCTACATCGTGGGATAATGTGAACGCAAATTGTAATGTTCTTAATATTGATTCTCCCCCCTCTGAGGAAGATGATCACGCTTCTATTAAAGAAGCTAATGTTGGTAGTCTTTTCAAGAAGGTTGATGGGATCCCATAGAGGAGTATAATCCCCATTGGTGGAATAATCTTCTCTATGAAGATCCTCCTTCTCAAGATTTGCAAACACATTATGGCCCTGGCTTTGAACTTGTCTCTAAATATGGCTATGGGAATAAAGGTTGTGGTTGTAACGAACAAGGAATTCAGGTCCCTATAGAATTTCTACACCTCGTAAATGTAATTTGGGGTTGGGCTACCTGTATGAGCAGTCTAAAAAAAAACTGTGGTCGAATATCAACATGATTTCTGCTCAAACTCATTCTCTTGAATTGATTCATCCTCCAGTTTTTGTTATCTTCATGTATTCTTCTTTTGAGCAGTTAAGCTCTTCACGATCACAAGAGAAAGGGTTGCTTCCTATTGGGTAAAAGCAATAAGTTGGGTACATGAAGAGGGGAAGTTTCGGCCAAAAAAAATCTCGTAGAAAACGCATATGTGTTATGCTTCAAGTACCTGAGCCTAAAAAACACGTACTCATTATATAATGCATACACGTTTTATAACATGTACAAATTGATTATTTAAAAAAAAAAACTTTTTAGAAATGGGTACATGTTTTGTAACACAAAATGGGTACGTGTTTTAAAACGAGTGCCCATTTCTAAAAAGTATTTATTTTTTTAAATAATCAAGAAAATAAAGAACACATGCTTTTTGTAATGCGTACGTGTTTTTTAAAAATGTGTATGTGTTTTTAAAATTCAAAATTCCCAACCCACATGCTACCTCAGTTTTAGGCTCAGGAAAGGCTTGGAAATCTAAGCCTTAGCATTTGACCTGCAACTAAAAAACTAAGGCAGATTGAAGAAGAATGTCCAACTTTGGCAATATGGCTGATGGATTTTTTTCTGAATCAATCTATAAAATTAAAACCCATTAGAAAACACGATTTCCACTTTTTAAATATATAATTTTTATTCATATTGGATTATTTTTACTATTTTTTAATTAATTTCTAAGCAAACTAGTCCTCAAACTTGAAATATCAGGTTTTTTTCTTTTTTAATAACTTTTTTTTGGTTAAGTTTCTTGTAAAAAAAATTATATGGCATCAAACTTCAGACAATTCTCTACACAATAAAAAAAAATATTCAAAAAATGTTTAGTTTAGGTCCAATTATGTTGTTCACACGTTGATTTTCAAAAATAGTACAATTAAGGCCAATAAAATTCAATAAAAAAAATATTCAATAAAATTACAAAAAAATTCCACATCAATCTTCATGTTGTTAGCTCTCTTTTCCCAAAATTAATTAGCAAAATACTTTTATTTGGGTCAAAAAATGGTGTTTGTACATGTGCTTGGTATGGTAAAGAAACGGGGACTTTTAAAAAGTGGTTTTTATAGATCCCTATCAAAATTTAATTTCTATAATCTGGGTATTTGAATAATTTACATATTTGGAAACTAGATTCAAAATTATAATTTCATATTACTAATTTTTTTTAATATTCATTGTGTAAGTGCCTCAAATTTTTAGTCCAAGTGACAAATTATGAAAAACAACAAAAACACTTCCACTTTTTGAGCTTTTTATGTACACAACTTCTTGCATCAACCCTGCTCCTCATCCTCTATTTGAGCAAGAACGTATGTTTTTGAGGCTTCTCAAAGCCCACTTGATTACTCTTCCTCCTCCTACACATAAGAAACTTCATAAACATGATAAAGAAAAACATTCTTTTGTGCATACCATCAAGCACCTGGCCATTTCACTAGTGAATGTAAGGCCTTGAAGGATAAAATATAAAAAATTCATGATTCTAGTTCCCTCACTCTTCCAACTGTTGATGAACCTTTCTTTTCTTCACATGGAAAGTGATATTGAGTTCTACCTCTATCATGTATGTTCTAAGCATCTTCTCATGAGGTTCTTACACCTCCCATCTATTGTGTTGTTTCTCATTATGTGGTTGTCATAGCTTTACTTGCTCATTTTCATTCATGGTGATACACTATTGTGTGCAACCATACTCTCTCTGTGGTGGTGACACAATATTATCTTGTATGATTCTCCTCTCCTATGTGTTGGGGGAAAAGATAACTTGTTCTAGAGATGTGTTTCCTTAAGGAGCCCCTCTCTTCTATCTGTATTTCAATTAGAGTGTTCCATTGGATGGGCCCCTTGGTATCTTCAAGGGGTCCCAATCGAAGGAACCCCCCTTTGAAATCCTTCTTCTCAAAATAATTCTTGGGTGTCTTGCAATTATATATGATATTTGATCTTAGAGTCTAGCTTCGGGGAAACCCAACTAGACCTATCTTATATCTTGGCATCTAGCTTGGGGGAAGCCTAACTAGAGCTATCTTTTTTTGTGACCATCCTGCAACATAGCTTGCAGCAGCCATAGGCTTATCTGATTTTTCTTGCTCTATAGGACCAAGAACTTGTAGAGCTCCTTTGCATCAAACTCTACAGGACCGAGAATCTATAGAGCCTTTGTTCAACTTATGTGGGATCAAGAACCCATGGAGCCAATTCTGCAAGACTGAGAACCTGTAGAGCCTTTGTTCAACTTCTATGGGACTAAGAGCCTATAGAGATTTTTTTCAACTTCTATGATACCAAGAACTCATAGAGCCTTTTAATTTTTGCAAGACTAAGTACCTACGGACCCATCTCTCTTCTCTCTTCTCTCTTAGCTCAATTCTATGTATATATTAGATCAAAGACCTGCATCTTCATCATCTTGAGTATATACTTATTTTTCTCTTTGAAATTGGTTGCTTCCCTGTCTTTTGTATGCATTCTTCTCTTTAATCATTCAATCCATACATTCTTCTCCTCATTTAAGACTTCTTCTATATGTTATTTCTTAATTTGGGGACGACGCATAGTACGGAGACAACCTTCTACATCAAGGTCTCTTTTACTTTGTTGACTCAAATCTTCTTAGTTTGTTATGTGCCTTTGTGTATGTGTTATCCATGTATATATATGTTCTAACCCTGTGATGTGGTGGCCTTTTATTCTCTAAACTTGTTGTCATGTGCAGATTTTTCTTGTCTAATACATTTGTTTTGTAGGTCTTCAGCTTGGGGGCATGCTTCCTTGGTTTAAAGAGATGTTTGCTTCCTCTACAATATCCTTTTGGCATCATGATTTTTTATGTTTAGTATGTTTCCTTTAGCATGCATATTAGTGTAGATTCATATGCCTGCTAAAGTGGGGGGAAAATACAATACCATAAAATTGCACCCCTTGCAATTTCACTTGAAATTTTGCATCTACTTTAGTTTCCACTCCCTTATCAATTGTGTAGGCTCATTTTAGCCCCTACATCATCCTTTCTCCCTCTCGAGATGCTTAGGACCCCTTTTTAGCAACTATCTTTGCACGTCAGCTTTGCGTCAAACCTTGTTCTTTTCTCATTCTCATCATTTTGTAGTGTGATGTGTCTGGACACTAGCATGTTGCATGGACATTTGCACACCACGCTAGCATCCCGCAACATTTTGATGTTCAAATAAGCATTTCCAAGTTCCTTGCCTCTTTTCAACTCCTTTTGTCAGTGGTAACAGTCCAAGATGCCTTGTAACAGCTCAAGAACCTTCTTTTCCCTCCTATTCTCTCTTTAAATGTTATATTTTCAATTCATTTTTTCTATTGGATCTCTCTAGCTTCTTGGATTCTCTCTTGGAAATTCCCATGCCTTGCTATCTTGCTTGCATAGCTCTCTTCATCTTGCTACAATAGCACTCTCACATTCTTACAATACTCTTTGCAACTCTCTTGGATCTTACAACTCTACCTCTCTCTTTGGCTTCCTCAATCCTTGCATGTGATATCTATCTTATGCCTTGTATCTTTGAGTATCTTGGGATTTCTCACATCCCCTACCTATTGCATATTTATTTCGTGATACAGGATCTCCTCCTTAAGTGGGGTTTTCTTTTATCACTCTTGCATTCATTTCATTTCTTCTTATTATCTCTCTCTATCTATCTAGTTGTTTGTGGAGGTGGGAACACCAAAATAGGGGTTTGATTGTAGCAAGCCCCTAAACAGCCTCAAAATTTTCCTCAATCTTATGTATGCAAGTGTTGAAGATATCTACTTATCGAAGGCTTCATCACTTGGGCTATTGTAAGCAATTTTTTTCTTTCCCTTAGCTTTATCATTTATGTTTTACATTTCATTTTCTTTACTTTATTTCAGCTCTGTTATTTTATGTTATATTTCTCACATTCCAAGATTTCTTAGCAATCAGAGTAGAAGTAGTCGCTTTGTTTTTTTTTGTGACATCCTCATTTTTTAGTCCATTTGAGATGCCAATGTACCTTTGGGACTCCAGCACAACGTGCAATCATTTGTATGTCATGTTGACATCCTTTGGCCGAAATCTCACTAGGTTATCCAAAAATCTGACCTACTCTTTCCAATTCTAAAACTCTCGCCTTTTTACCCTAACACTTGAACATTATTCCTTGAGCTAGTTTAGGGAAATTTATTCCCTAGGATTCTCTTGAGAATAAAGAGACTAGTGAGTAATGAATCCCCCTTCTCTACAGTACCTAACATGGCCTAGTAGTTGGGACACATCCTTGCATCATTACATTTTTGCATAATAATCTTCTCCCTATGTTGCACTTAAGGGGGTTTGTTAGTGTGAATAAATGTCTTGTACCTAGTTAATTCACTTACTAGGGACTTAGGGGATATATTCACATGTTAATTTTACTTAGGTCCTAGGATTCTTTCTAGAAGACAATTGTCATGTCTAGAGTTTATCTTTTCCTAGGTAGTTATGATAAGTTTTCTTATATCATAAGATTAAGACACTTTTCATAATCTTATAACATCTTATGTCTCACCTTGGCTATATACCCTGTTGGTCTCATATGTAAATCATATATTAAGTTGTTGGATAATCAATTCCATTGCATATTGATCTCTTTGTGCTTTCCATTTGGCCTCTAGATCTTGGGTATTGACATAGCCAATTCTAACAATTAATAGGTCATCAAGTGGTAGAAATAACAAGAAATGTGAAAATAAAGTTGAAATTAATAATACATTTAAATATTTGTACATTACATTTTATTCATATTCAAGATATTAATAGGAAATTAATGTGAAATTATAGGACATTCAAATATTTGTACTTTACATTTTATTCATAGTCAAGACATTAATAGAACATTAAGTAGTAGAAATAACAACAAATGTGAAATTAAAGTTGAAATTAATAGGACATTTAAATATATGTACATTACATTTGATTTATAGTCAAGACATTAATAGGACATTAATGTGAAATTATAGGACATTCAAATATATGTACTTTACTTTTGATTCATAGTCAAGACAATAATAGGACATTAATATGAAATTAAAAGGGCATTCCAATATTTGTACTTTACATTTGATTCATATTCAAGACATTAATAGGACATTAATGTGAAATTAAAGTTGAAATTAATAGGATATTTAAATATTTGTACTTTACTTGATTCATAGTCAAGACTTTAATAGGACATTAATGTGAAATAATACAAATGTGAAATTAAAGGACATTCAAATATTTGTATTTTACATTTGATTCATAGTCAAGACATTAATAGGAAATTAATGTGAAATTATACAAATGTCATTTAAATTAATATAAAATTAAATTTGAAATTAATAGAACATTCAAATATTTGTATTTTACATTTGATAGTATTAGAATTTAGGATGACTTATTATAACAGTCACATACTATACCAAAATAGTGTCAATGTTAATATAATCTATGTCCTAATAGGATGTCTTAAGGGATCCTAATACGATATCTTAAGGGGATCAAAGAAGTTCCCCAAATTTGCTTAAGGGGATCAAAGAATGCAAAGTATGTCTCATGTTCAATCACAATTGATATAATTAATTAGCATATGTATGAATTAAGGTATCCTAGGAGAAATGATTGCTTAAGGGGTCCTCGTAGGATGGCTTAAGGGGTCCTAATAGGATGGCTTAAGGGGATGTATGAATTAAAGTCCTAGGAAAAATAATGGCTTAAGGGGATTAAATTTGGTGAAGTTTCCCAAGGAAACCAAATTTAATAGTAATATACATAATAAAGTGGTTATAAATTCAAATTTTAAGTTTTAAAGTAGGAAAACATGCACATAATGAACAAAATATATCAAATATCAATTTTTATATTTAAGTGTAGAGTAATTGTGTATGCACATATACAAATTTGGCATGTATGTCAACTCAAAACAATATTTACAAATTGTGGCTATGTCATCTCAAGAAAAACCAAAACTTGTGGTGGATCATCAAAATGTAGCCTCTTCACGCCACCTAATATCAAAATGACAATAAATCAATTTTAACTATGTATATAAGCAATATCAATATATCATCAAAACATGTATTTAAATTTATATATAACTATATAAATACTTTCCCATATTTACATGTATTCCACATGTTGTAGGTTGAATCTGTATCCTCTATTTTTTGTCTCAAAGTATGTGATGAATGTGATGATGGCTTAAGGATACAAAATGACAATAAATCAATTTTAACTATTTATGTAAGCAATATCTATATATCATCAAAACATGTATTTAAATATATAAAACTATATATTTACTTACATGTATTTACAAGTATTCCATGTTGTAGGTTGAATTTGCATCCTCTCTTTTTTGTCTCAAAGTATGTGATGAATGTGATGATGGTTTAAGGATTAAAAAGGACAATAAATATTTTTTTATTATTTACATAAGCAATATCAATATATCATCAAAATATGTATTTAAATATATAAAACTATATATACTTACCTATATTTACAAGCATTACATGTTGTAGGTTGAATTTGCATCCTCTCTTTTTTGTCTCAAAGTATGTGATGAATGCGATGATGGCTTAAGGATACAGAAGGACAATAAATCAATTTTAACTATTTACATTTAAGCAATATCAATATATCATCAAAACATGTATTTAAATCTATAAAACTATATATATACTTAGCTATATTTACAACTATTCCATGTTGTAGGTTGAATCTACATCCTCTCTTTTTTGTCTCAAAGTATGTGATGAATGTGATGATGGATTAAGGATACAAAAGTACAATAAATCAATTTTAACTATTTACATAAGCAATATCAATATATCATCAAAATATGTATTTAAATATATAAAACTATATATACTTGTATTTACTTATTCCAGTGTACTATCTACATCCTCTCTCTTTTGCCATAGCTCTTTCTTTGTAGGTATTCCACGATATCTCACTAGTTTTTTCTTACCAACAAATGTGAGTAGTGTATAATCTTCTTATGTGTTCATAATCTTCAAATGCAAGAAAACCATTTTTCCTTGTTAGGTATTTTTGTAGCCAAGTGCCAACAACCACCACAGAACCTGTTGGATAATGATAGGCATCATCATCTTCTTGAGGTGTTATTAACTTATGTTTAGTCTCCACACATTGAGCCAACCAATATTATGTTTCCACTTCATTCTTCTCAGGTGCAACAACATCATACACATGTCCTGCAAAAAAAATTTAATTCAATAACTTGTTTGACATATAATTTGACCAATCTCTAGACATGTATTCATATATATAATTAAATATATTACAAAATAGTAATAAAGTGAAATTAAATTGAATTAAATTGCTTTCTTCTACAAGGTTTGAAACACAGTCATATTCAAATGATGCAAACACTTGATCATTGTCTTCATTTTTTGTTTCATATTGATCATGTGTTTGTATAGGTGTCAACAATCTTTGCTTTCACTCTTCAACCCATTACGTGTTTTCACATACTTTCCAATCTCCAAAAATACAAAACTAACAAAAATATGCAAGTTCCCTTATCCAAATAGTTTATGTGCTTGTATTCAAACTCTTGAATGAATACCATTTAGTAGATCCACTGATTGTCTCACAATCAAGTCTAGGTAGAATGTTCTCTTCTTCAACCAACCAAAAGAATCACTAAACTATAGAATTTACTCACTTGATCATGTAGGTAACTTTGTATTATTCTAATCCACAATTGCACATGCATCTTTAAATTTTACTAAATCCTCAAACTTCAGTTGCTCTCTAGCAAGAATTTTTTTAACACATGCACCAACTCCATCATGTTCTCCTTTACCATATACCCAGCTTCAAAAAAACTCCACATATGTTGGACATTATGTTCATTGTGAACCCTACTTAACCAATAGAATATTCGAGCATTCTCGAACTGTCACGTACAATTATCTGACCATATGAGATGTTTTGTCATCTAGATTCATCTTTCTCTTAAATTTGTATAAAATATATTGAAACAAGTTATTTAAAAAAATATGACAAGTGTAATCGGTTGTCACTCAAATAGAAATGATACTCCCTCAATATTTTTCTATATCATTTGTTGTGCCATCATTTGCATGCATGTATACAATATGAATATACATAGCCACCTGCATTGAATTGTAATATTTTGATTGGACTTCCTCTTATGGAGCAAGAGTTTATTTTTCTACAAAATCAACCACTAATAGTATAATTCATGTGATGGAAAAATACCGGTATGGGTCAAATTACGCTTGATCCATGAAGAATCAAAGCATCACGGAGCCACCAATACTTGAATCTCAGCAAGATCAATCAAATAGAATTGAAACTAAACATTTCATCAAAACCTAACATAATAAATTATGAAAGCTTTCAAACATCTATTCTAATCCATCTAAAACTTATCTTGTTGTGGAATTGGTGTCGTGTGGATGTGGAATGATGACCCTTTCCCAATCTTGTGGTAAGTGATCTTGTTTCAATCGATTCTATGGAAGAGAATCGATGAAACCATGGTGTTTGGTGTATGACAACCTAGTTTATGCTAAAATGAACATGATGCAAGCTAAGTTACCATAATTTTATGCTAGAAATGATCTAATTATGCAATTGGTAAGCTAATCTAAGCTAAAATTATGCTAAAAGATGAAACCCTAATTTATTTACAAAGTAAGATGGATGCATGGAAGCCATTAATGGATGCTCTAAGCTATCATGCAATGAAAATGAACTTAAACAAGTTAAAAAGTGAGTAAAAGATGAGTGAGTATGTGAATGAATTAAACAACATAAGTTTTCAATAAAAGATGGATCCATTTGTCTCCAAATAGTGATCTATTTATAGGAGAGAAAATGAGGAATGGATGGTTGAGACCAAAAAGCTTAATCAACAGTCCAAGATGAAGGGGATGAGAGGCATGGATCATGGATTCTCATCAATGGATGAGAATGCAAGATGAAAGTTAATCAAAGGCTCGCACTTGCCTCAAACAAAGGAACTTTTGACCTGCTCACACAGGTCAAAGGTAACTTGCTTAGGAGGTTAAAGGTTTAGCTAGTTGAAGAAGCCAAGTGAGTTGATTGGAGGAGAGAGAATATTCCTTTTGGGTGAGGAAAAAGGTATTTTACAAATTAAAACAAAGTTTTAATTGTGCAAAAAGGATAAAGAATATTCCATGTGAATATATTCCCTTTTATTAGAGGAAAATTAGTTTAACTACTAATTAAACAAGGTTTAGTTTATGCAATTAGGGAATTAGAAGAATTAAGAGACATTTATTAAATTAGATGTTTTAATAAAATAGGGGAGGGGTGAAATGATATTTAATTAAATAACTTAGGGTTATTTAATTAAATAAGATGACTTAGGAGATTAAATTAAATAGTTTGATGTATTTAATTTAATTAGGTGAAGTGTTAGTGCAAAAAGAGATGAATTAACTCAATTTAATTAATTAGGCTAAATGGATGAAAATGATGCAATTAATTAATTAGCTAGGATAATTAAATCAATTAAGCGAAAAGAGGATGGATAAAAGAGGAAATGATGTTAGTAAATTTGATTTTAATGTATGACATCGATTAGGACATTTTTCAGTGTCTACATTTTGCCCCTCTTTGAAGCAAGGTACCTGCTACTTCGGTTCAAAGAACAACGCTTTTCAAATTAAAACTGTTGCCCAAATCAAAAAATAAAAAATTTCTAATTTTTTAGATGACCCAATGGAAGGATAAAACTGACTCCCTGCCCCCTCTAAAAATCAAGTGGAAATTTCGAATTTTCGGTTGATTTCTCAATAAAGGTTCAAAAGCTACCCCAAGTGCCCAGAAAGATTCCAAGATGCAAGAATAATGCCAAAACACAAAAAATGATGCAAAATTAGGTCCAAATTGGCAAAATTTCTGAAAATGATAATAAACCCCATTATTAAGGTTAAATTAGGGGGAAAAACCCTAATTTTCTAGCTTAAATAGGCCAAGAGGGGTCATTTTCAATTCATTTGTGCATTCACACTTAAGGAATTCTTGAAAATTGAGCTCTAACCCTTTGATGAAATGGCACATCATGAGCTTCCCCGACACATCTCTGATTGAGTTCAAGAGTTCCAGTGGCTTCGAGGTGCAGGGCCACCGGTATGTGATTCGAAACTTGATTTGAAATTTGAAATTTTGATGCATTTATTAAGCATTAGAATTTGAATTGGAGTAGTGTTGCTATATAGCGACACCCAAACTTAAATCAGTGATGCCCAAATGATATATAATGACACACATGTATATGGTGATGCTTCTTTCGATTTAAAATTAGGGATTCAAATTTTAAATGGCAATGCACTTACCAATTTAAAAGTTAGGGTTAGGTCAAGCTAGAAGACAAATCTCGATGCCAACTTGTCTAGCGACGCACTTTTCAATTTAAAATTTGAAATGCATCAGGTGTCGCTATTTGAATTTTGAATATAGCGACGCTATTATGATTTTTGAGCTAGAAATTCTAAATAACTTCAAATTTTGATGATTTCCTAATGTCATGCACTTTATGGTGCAGGAGGTCCTCCCACCACTGATGTCGAGGGAGCATAGGCTGACAATACTTGAGAGATTAGGTGATCTTTTAGAGTTGCGCTAGGAGCACCTGGGAGAGATTGGATTCAGGTATATTGCATACGCACATGTGATGAGGACTCATTTGGCTATGATGATAGCTCTATTCGAGAGATGGCACACCGAGACCTCATCCTTCCACCTTTCGACGGGAAGGTGATAGTTACATTGCAGGACGTGTGATGGATATTGCAGCTGCCTATCCACGATGACCACATCATTTATGGCCCCAACGTTGGATTTGATGCATGTCTAGAGGTGATGGAGATGGACCAGATCGCATTGGTCACATCGCAAATTGATTTAGAGACATATAGAGGTCACATTCTGACCTTCAAATTGATCGTTGCGACCATCATTTCAAGTTTGGTAGCTCTGGAAAGATAGGGCATATTTTTCAGTCTAGGATGGGGTTTGGCATGGTAGAAAATGTTGTACAGGAGGACTTTTTTTGTGTGGGGGGCCATGATGTTGGCCTCCCTATACCATGATTTGCATGATTTTGTGTATTGCGATGGGAGATCCCTTGGTGCAAGTTTCACTCTTCTTCACACATGGGCATGGAAGCACATTGCCATTCTTTGGCCCATAGTATAGATGGTAGACATGGAGCCAGATGATCTCGCTGTATGGAGATATTGAGGTGTCATCACACTTAAGCGCACTGGAGAGATTGGGCTCCCATACTGGCGATAGGTGATTGATGATATGACTTTGTTCCATTGGTGCCCATGGCTACAAATGCCGCCATGGTTCGATGATATTCAATAGCTACACTTTTCCAAACAAACCTATTACATGCAGAGTCAGGAGCACACCATGATTGAGCGATATCTCCCTAATAGGGTAGCCAGATAGTTTGGTGACGTAAAGGATAGGCCTAATGATTCCTACATAACCATTTTTGCTAGATCGGCTAGGGAGGTTCCCACATGGGGATCCATGATTCCAGCTCCAAAGGTCGTTGACAGCTTTCGACAGTTGGTTGCCCAACCTTAGGCACATGATTAGGGTCATCCCATAGCACAGACCACTACAACTTATGATGCATGGTTCATCCCTCTAAGGCAACTTACAAATCTAGCAGGTGCTCCTCCCAAAGGGAGACCACGAGGCAGAGGTGCTAGGGGCAGAGGACAGGGAGGACGGGATGGCCATGATGGACAAGTTTTGAGGGCTATTCTAGTTGTACAGCAACAGCCTCCAATAGTGCAGCAGCAGCCAGTACCACCACCACCACTACCAAATGCAAGAGATGCACATATTCAACAACTACAGCAGTAGGTGAAAGCTTTGATGGGTGAGTGGGACCAAGCCCACCAGCAGGTTTTGGCTCTTACTGTTGAGCAAGACTAGGATCGGTAGCAAGTGATCATGGTGACAACTGAGAGATGCATCATTGTAAAGAGTATGGGTTGTCACTAGAGAGAGAGATTAGAAGGTGGCGAGGTGGTAGCAGATCGAGGTTATGGTGGCAGCCACCCATGGTCAAACCGTTTCAGTGTGGTTGTATATAGAGGCTATTACAGAGGTTGTGTATTATAGGCAGCATTGCCATGGGGATGTTCCAGTCGCTCTTCATCAGCCAGATTTTTTGCAATGTGGTGATGTGCATCCCCGTGTAGAGGATCAGCCTGAGCAGTAGGTTGGAGAGGGTAGCAGCCACCAAGGATAGCTTTTTGATGTATAGACACTTTTTTATTTTTCCCTATTCTTTATACTGATATACATTCATGGACTCCTTTTTGATAGCCTCATGGATATTGTACTTATCATCGATGTACATACACTGATCCAGATTTTGTACCATGACACATTTTTTGATATATATATGATACAGATACAGATGATTTATGCTCTGATATGTTTATTTTATTTCATGTATGGATGATCATGATATGGATTCATTTTATTTGAAGATGTATGGATGCACTTTATTTTATGCCTATGTGATATGCAATGATCATGGTATGGATGGATGCAATGTTATATTCTTTTTCATTATCTTTTCACGATATGATATGGATGGATGATTATGATATGCAGATGTTATGGATGTAAATTATGTGGATGCATTTATTTTTGAATATTTTATATTCATGTTTTATGATGATGTATGCATATGGATGTATGGATCTGAATGTTTATGATATGCAACAATTTTAAGATGCTTAGAATAACAAATCTATATTATTCATCACAACTTAAATGATAATGCAAAATATATGATGTATTATGATCATGAGATGTGTGATTATGTTGATGGATGCCTATGATTATGAGATGCATGTATGTTGATGGTTTGTGGACGCAGGGTGGATGCATTGATGATATTTTTGTTGACTAACATGATACCAAGTTAGTGCGAAGAGAAGATAGAAGAATAAAGAATGAATGATTGTAGCTAATGATGATTGCTTCAAAAGATCCAACAAGTCCTTGATCCATCAAGACTTTATTAGAGATGGTGGCAAGATGATGCAAAATGCAAGATGAAATGCAGGATGGGTGCTCACACTTCAAGATTTGTATTTTTCATCATTCCAAGTATTATTTGATATAACACATAGATACGATGCATCAAGGTATTGATAACCAGGATGACGTTGTATCTAGTGTAATAGACTTTGACTCGACAAGCAGATAGGATAGTTCTTGTTCACATCTTGGCATATGGAAACATCGTTGGAATGCAAGTTAGAAGTTTAGAACATATTGGACCAAAGCATACGCAATAGTCAACAACATACTCCAAACAACCTTCATACACACAACTAAGCAAGTATGCGCCAAGATTATTTTATAAGAATATCCACAAGCACAAAAAATGAAAGATAGTGATTGATGCCCCATTCCTTTCTCTCTAAATTTTTGTAGAAAGACATAATTGAGAGGTCCTCGGAATGGGTCATTAAGATAAATCATAAGAAAAGATCAAAGACAAACAGTTAGTGTTATATATAGCTCTTGCCTTGTTTAAGTTTAGATGAGGTGATATTTGATAGTAATGTCCATTGCAGGAAGGATACATCCTAGGACATGTTGATCAGAGGTTGTTTGATGTTGGGATAATGATGCTAAGATGAGTCATTGCTATAAACTTCACTGACACATTTACCTATGATTTAGACTTTAGATTTTGACTTTTAGGGTTTACACTTTACAACTTGCTATGTTTGTGTTCTACTTGTTTTTCCAAAGGGTGAAGGTGATGATTGTTTTATTATGGGTGAAAGCGAGATGGGATGGATGGGTTTTGGATTTTCTGGAATATTTCAATGTTTTTGGTATTTTGAAATGTTTTGAGGCTATTTTTGGTCTTTTTTAAAATTTTATATGAATGTTTTTTTTTTAATTTTCTGAGGCTTTTTAGGGTTTTTTGAGTATTTGAGGCTTTTTAGGTCTTTTGAATATTTTCTATTGTTTTTGTGATTTTCAATTTTCAAATGTTTTTGTCTTTTCTAAAGATTTGGATATTTTTGGATTTTCGAGAATTATTTGGATGTTTTTGGATTTTCGAGAATTATTTGGATGTTTTTGGATTTTCAGAACTTCAACCAAGAACCTAACCTAAAGATGTATCTTATGGGCCTCAAGGGCTGATCAAAGATTATCATTTCCTATGTTATACACGTAGAGACCACGTAGTTTGACTAACTTGACCCATTTACAAGATAAAGATATGAATAGATAAGAGATGGCAGTTTATTATGATGGACTGCTAAAGGACTAACCTAGGGTGTTTTGGGGGCACATCAATGATGGTCTTTCCTACGTTCAAGCTCAAAGACAACATACTTTGAAAAAGAGACATTTTTTTTGGATTTTCGATGTTAAACCTTTTTAGGGTTTTTGATGTTTTCCAAAATGTTTTGGATTTTATCCTTTACAATTTTTTGAATGTTTTTGGATTTTTTGTTGTACAGGATTTTGCAAATGTTTTTGGATTTTCTGGATAAGATTTTATGAATTTTTTGGTGTTTTCAGATAACATGTCCTATGACCTCAAGATATACAAGAACCTGATTGTGACACATAACAAAATTCTCCCAATGTGATATGTTAGCCTACTTCAATAAAGGCAAGAGAGACTGACCTTGGAAATATGTCAAGTAGTGCTAAAGAGTTCATGATACCTTACAATGACAAGCCATGGTAAGGACGTGGATGAGGGATGAATGGTGGTGCAAAGAATGATAGGCCAAAAGAGCCAAAGAATAGATGGAAATGCCTTATTTACGCAAGGCACCTATTTTCCAGGTTTTTGCCAGGGTACTTTCCCAAAGCACCACCAAAGTGGTTTTCACTAGAGGACAATATTTTTTCTTTACTTTTTTCAATCCTTTTTCTCATTTTTTTGGATTTTGATAATTTTTTGATTTTTTTCTATTTTCTAGATTTACACCCTTCATGTTCAGGCATAAAAATTTTTGAGATGCAAGTTGTTGATTGGATCCTATAGGGGTTCACCTTCAGGGGTTGATAGTTGGTATGCTCCTAATCCATAGCTCGTTGTGATGACAAAGGGACCCAACCAATTAGGCTCAAACTTTCCTTTGTTGCCTTGATCTGAAATATTCTTCTATTTTTTCTTTAAGACAAGATCGCCTACCTGGAATGACTAACATTTGATTCTCTTGTTATAGCTTTGTTTCAATCAGTTTTGATATACTTGTAAGTTATTAAGGGTGTCAAGACAACGTTCATCCAGGAATTCTAGCTCATTCAGTTGAGACACTATGTACTCTTCCTTAGTTATCATATTCTTTAGTGACACTCGCAATAATGGGAGCTCAACCTTAATAGGAAAGATGGCTTCTAATCCCTAGACCAAGGAGAAGAGGGTTGCACCTATAGGCGTGCAGATACTAGTTCGATAAGGCCAAAGAGCAGTATTCAACTACAAATGTTAGTCACGACCAGCTTCATTAACTATTTTCTTTAGTATTTTTAGGATAGTTTTGTTCGTTGCTTCTGCTTGGCCATTGCCTTGGGGGTACAGGTAGAGAATCAATGTTGTATATTGAATCTTTGGCATAGCTCTTTCACATCTTGATCCTTGAATGGTGTTCTAGTGTCTGAGATGATGGATTTTGGTACACCATAACAACAAATTAAGTAATTTAGGATAAACTTGGCTATCTGCTTCCCCGTTATGTAGGTCATGGGAATGGCTTCAACCCACTTAGTAAAGTACTCAGTGGTGGTTATGATAAACTTATGGCCATTGGATGAGGTTGGAGTGATTTTTCCTATGAGGTCAAGTCCCCACTATGAAAAAGACCATGGTGTAATCATTGGTTGCAACTATTGAGCTGGAGCATCAATCAGATCCTCATGTTGTTGATACTAGATGCATTTCCACACATAGTGATGAGCTTCTTTTTCCATGGTTGGCCAATAGTACCTTGTCCTCAATTTCTTAGCTAATTCCATACCGCTAGAATGGGACCCACATATGCCATTGTGTGCTTTAGTTAAGGTAGTTAAGGCTTCCTTGGTTAAGACATCATAGTAATGTCCCTTTGATGCTTCAACAGTAAATGGTATCACCTAGGATCATGAATCGAGATGCCTTTTTATTAAAGGTCTTTTTAAGGTTCGAGGTGATGTCTGGTGGAAGGGTTCCTCTGTTAAGGTAAGTAAATATGTCATGGTACCACGGGGATCCAAGACCAACAATGACACACATTAATTTAGATTCAAGGATTTTGAAAGTTGGTATGAGAAGTTGTTCTACCAAGAATTCACATTGGAGGATGTTGTTCGGCATATCTAGTAGTGATCCAATTGTTGCCATGGCATCTGCTACTCTATTTTTCATGTGAGGAATTTTCTCAAAAGTTATTTCTATAAAAATATCTTTGAGATTCTCCACCATCTTCTTGTAAGGAGTGAGCTTGTCATCTTTAGTTTGATAGTCATCATTGACTTGGTTGATAACCAATTGTGAGTCTCCATAGACTTTCATCTCTTTTATTTGCCACTAAACTGCTATCTTGAGACCTATGATCAAGGCTTCGTACTCAGCAATGTTATTGGTAGATGGGAATGATAGCCTCTAAGACTTTGGAATGCAATCACCTTAAGGGGTGATGAAAAGAATGCCAGCTCCTAATCCATGTTGGGTGAACAATCCATCAAAGTACATCTTCCACTGAGCTATGAGATTAATAAGTGTGAGTGCCTTTAAAAATCTGCAAACACTATACTCAAACAAGGGTTAGTATCAACAAATCCTTCAAGAATACTCCTATGAAATACATTGTAAATGTTCCAAAATGCCACAAAAGATAAAGAAAATCCAAATGCATGATGAAAACATTCCACAAATTACCTATTCCATAGTTGGATTGGTGTCACATGTGCTAGTGACCCTTTCCCAATCCTTGACCAAAGCTCAAATTGTGCAAATGCAAATGGAGATGGTGGAGTGATGATGAACAAGATCAAATCTCAGATGAAGAGAGTAACCTTGCAATGAAATTGTGAAGATTGTGAAGGATTTGCTTGAGGATGATGCTTGTATTTAAAGATTTTCAAAATGCCAAATGTTGAAGAGGGACCAATGTGGGATAAAAATCAAGCCAATGATAGAAGGACACTTGTCACCATGTGATTAGTTAATGTGTGTGCAAGATTTGGGAAGAGTGCCCAAGAGGGGGAAAATTTGAATTCAAATTTGCAATAAATTTTGAGAGGGGGACAAGAAAGAGGAGCAATAAATGCCCTGTTTGACTTGTCATGTTGAGGAAAATGAGATTTTAATAAATCAATAAAATTGATTTATTGTGCAAGTGGCTAGGTCTAGATAATGCAAGTGGGATGTGATTAGTATTAGATTAGGATTAGATGATGATCATGCTGATTTAATGCTGATTAGGTGAGTTGACATTTTGGACTTAAATTTCTGATTTATTTAAATCAGAAAAGGATGAAATATGATTTAGGATTTAATTTAAATGGCTTTTTGATTTATTTAATTAAATGGATAATGCAGGATGAAGGTTGAATAATAAGGTTTATTTGATAAATGAATGGATGAAAATGCACTTGATTAATTGATGAATGGTCCTAATGCAATGTCTAGTTCGGTTAATGAATGATCCTGTTCAAATGCAGAAGGTTAATTTTGCATGTCTACATTTTACCCTCTTTGAAGCAATGTACTTGTTGCGTTGGTTCAAAGAATAAACTTTACATAATCAAAATTTAAAAATTTCATGATTTTGGATGCCCCAATGAAAAATTACCTTCAGTACATTGCCCTCGAGAGATCGGCCGAAAAGGTGATTTGAGGGTCGATCTCCACCGATAAAGAAGGTTCAAAATGGATGGATTCACGGATGATGATGCAAAGATGATTTCAAGATGCTTAGAATAACAAATCTATATTATTCTAAACAACTTAAATGATGATATGATATAGAGATGGATAGAGATGGATGATGTGATATCTTTGTGATTATACAATGGATGATTTATGATATGCTTAGACTAAGGATCTATATTATGATGATGATTATGCAATGCATGTGAAATGATCGATGTTTCCTATGATGTATGATATGAATGATATGTGGTATGCAGTATATTGATGGTTTGCAGATGCAGGATGGATGCATGATGGATGCATGACGGATGCATGATGTTATTGCGGAAATGAGATGATGACAAGAGGATCCAACAAGTCCATGATTGGTCGAGACTTTATTAGAGATGATGATGATGAATGATGATGAGAAATGATGATGATTTGCCTATCAAGGATTGGGATTTTCAAAGGGTCACTTACGTTATGTTTGATAA